>VMDO01026421.1:0-26323 GCA_007922755.1 Pedetes capensis | reverse complement strand
ATTTTGTACAGAGCTTTTCCATCGTCTCTTTGCACATATGTAGTCAATTTGATTTCTGTATGTTCCGTCTGGTGAAGTCCATGTGTATAGTCTCCATTTATGATGTTGAAAAAATGTATTTGCAATGAAAAGGTCATTGGTCTGACAAAATTCTATCATGTGATCTCCAGCTTCATTTCTGTCACCAACACCATATTTTCCAACTACTGGGCCTTCTTCTTTGTTTCCAACCTTTGCATTCCAGTCACCAGTGATTATCAGTATGTCTTGATTGCATGTTTGATCTATTTCAGATTGCAGAAGCTGATAAAAGTCTTCCCTTTCTTCATTTGTGGCCTTAGTGGTGGGTGCATAAATTTGAATAATAGTCATATTAACTGGGCTTCCTTGTAGGCGTATGGATATTATTCTATCACTGATAACATTGTATTTCATGACAGATCTTGAAATGTCTTTTTTGATGATGAATGCAACCCCATTTCTCTTTAGTTTATCATTCCCAGCATAGTAGACCATATGACTGTCTAACTCAAAATGGCCTGTGCCAGTCCATTTTAGCTCACTGATGCCTAGAATGTCAATGTTTATGCGCTCCATTTCTCTTTTAACAATTTCTAATTTGCCTAGATTCATACTATGTACATTCCATGTTCCAATTATTAATGGATGTTTACAGTTATTTCTCCTCATTTTGAGTCGTGTCACATCATCACGTTGAGCACCCTGGGGTTTTACTCCATTTCTGTCACCACGGTAGACTCTACTTGGATGAGGCAACTGTTCCCCAGTAGTCTTTTGAGTGCCTTCCAACCTGGGGGGCTCATTTTCCGGCACTATATCTGACAGTGTCTCTCTGCTATCCATAGGGTTTTCAATGGCTAGTTGTTTCGGGAGTGGCTCGCCAGGTCCTACTCCCTAGTCTGTCTTAGTCTGGAGGCACAGCTGAAAACCTGTCCACCATGGGTAACCTTGCTCATGTCCAAGGTTACAGTGGCAGAGCTCTCAGCCTCATCGCAACACGCAAGCCCCCACGGCAAACTGACAGACATGTGGGGGCTCTGATGGTAAAATAATTAATACAAGGATGCATATATAGCATAAGAAAAAAGAGAAGGAGAATAGAAAGAGGGAAGAGAGTAAAACAAGGAAGGAAGCAAATAAAAATAAAATAAATAAATAAAAAAAAAAAACCTCACGCATCCACGCTCCCACCCACGTATAAAATCTCTTATAGTCAGGTGTGGTGGTATACGCCTGCATTCCCAGCAGCTTGGAGGCGAAGGCAGGAAGATCGCAAGCCCATGATCACAGGCAGCCTGCGCAACCCAGAGAGACCCTGCGTCAAAAAGTAAAAATATGGGCTGGGGGCACAGTGCGGCGGTCCAGCACCTACAAAGGGAATAGGTGCAAGACCCTGGTTTCATACCCCCATACAAAACAACAAAATCAAACAAAAGCAACAAAACAAAACAAAACAAAACAAAACAAAAAAACCCTAAGAAACAACAACAACAACAACAAAAACAACAACAACAACAACAACAACAACAAAAAACCATGCATACACGCTCACACACACCTATTAAACACTTCTAGTCAGGTGCGGTGGTGCACGCCTGCAATCCTAGCGGCTTGGGGGGCGGAGACAGGAGGACCACAAGCCCGAGATCAGAGGCAGTTTGTGCAACCCAGCAAGCCCCTGTCTCAAAAAGTAAAAAATATGGGCTGGGGGCGCATAGCAGCTTTCCGCCCACTTGGGAGACCACTTGGGAGAACCAAATCCTCTTGTGGGTGGGATGGTATTCAACCCCCCCAGAGAGAGTCTGTAGTAGGTCTGCCATGCATGGCGATTGCGCTTGAAACTGTTCTTATTGTGTCTAATTGTCCCGCAAGACTCTGCCAGAAAGGAGCACTCTGTCCGAGTGGTGCTCAGCCTCCTCCGCATACCTCACCTTTCTCCACAGTGCAGTGGGATGACTTAGGATCCCCTCTGGTGTGTCTGGGGTCCAGGCATATGTGTGCCCGTATGCCTGTGGAGATTGCGTCTGCATGACTGTCCCGCCACAACAGGAGACAGGGAGCTGCGTTTCAGCTCTGGATGTGTACTGCTGGCACTGGTTTCCCACTGCCACAACAGGAGGGAGAGAGCAATTCCGTGCTGACTCACCCGAAAACTTGCAGTTTGTGTCCCGCGGGCAGGGTGACAGTGTGATGTCAAGGTTGCTTGCTGTGTTGGGTCCAGCTCCCGTGGGTGTGTGGGCAAAGTCCCCTCCGAGTCTCCAGGATTCTATCCTGCCGTCTGCTTGAAAGCGAAATGGCGGAATGGCAGTCCTGCCACTGACCTTTGTGTAATTCTTCCGAAACCAAATGCTCGATTTCAGTGTCCATCCAATTTCATCCTCTGTCTCCCAATCTAAACTATCACTGTTTCTATCTATTCAATGTGAGTTCTAAGCCCCTCATCCAGGTTTCCCTTTACTCTGGGAGAGAAGGCGCCTGTTATCTGTCTGCCATCTTGACTAAATCCTTAAACTGGTAGTATTTTTAAAGCTTTCAAACCATCAACTGGATATAAGTGCCACAAAAAATAAAAATAATGTATCACAAAAATATGTTTTAAGTCCTAAGCTCATGTCTGAAGTTCTACATGAACAGAACCACAGCATTTATAAACTGACATTATGGCATGATTAGAAAAAAAAAAATCCTTTGATATTGTTTCATCAATACATATGCAGTTCTGGTTCTAAGTGGCCGAAAGGGGGAATAAAAACAACTTTTCTACTGTATTTCATCGGTATTATTGAGAAAATATTACTTATAATATTTTAAAATAAAATACAGAAAATATTCTCAGGGCCAAAATTTAAAAGATAAATAACAAAAAATCAAGAGTGGCACAGATATAGCCCCCATGGAATCTGAAACTGATAAGAGACTCTTCAAATACAAAGAGAGAACAACCACCACCACAATGTGATTCCCGGAATCCAGGAAAACACTAATTCCCACAAATTACCTCAACTGAATTACTTTTGTTTATCAATTTAGAATGAGGCTATCCTGTGCCACTGAGTATACAGAAGGCCAAAATAAATACACTCACACATCATCAAGATTTGTTTTGTTTCATATGTGGGTGCAAGGTCAAAACTGTTCATTTCGGTGGGTAAGGCACTGGAACTAATTACATATCTACTTCTATTACAAAAAGCTCCAGTTGAGGCAAATGAGAAACTGTTTCCCTTATCAAGTGTGCATGATGGAGAGATCTTTACAGGAATTTGCAGCATTTAAGAGAGCAAATAAACAGGATAATTTACATCTAAGAAAATAGAGGTAAAATATGTTCAATATTTCATAATAAAATATCAATGTTATGTACAGAGAGATATTGAAATGGATGATCTGGAAATTTTGAACAAAGTTTAACAAAAAAGCTCCAGTGTCCAATTATTGTTAGGTGCCATTGAGTCTGTGTTCAAGTCAGCGCCCCTACAAACAACAGACAAAACGCTATTTTTAGTGCTTCTCTGCTATTCTTAGGGTTTTCAATGGCTGATTGTTTTTTGGGAGTGGGTTACTAGGTCCTTCTCCCAAGCCTACAGCACCGGGTGTTCCCAGGTAGTCTCCCATCCAAGTTACTAGCCAGGCCGGACCCTACTTAGCTTCCAAGATCTGACAGGATTTGACTCCACAGTGGTACGGCTGCAGGTTCCAATGTCCACTATTAAGTGTCAAATCTTGCCTGTGGTAATGTATAGCTCTGAGATATTATGCAGATCTTTAAGTTCACTGTTTTCCTCATGCTATGAAAGCCTTTATTAATGCCATATTGATTGATTGCTATTGTTAGGTGCCTTCCAGTTGGTGTCCTACTCATAGCGACCCTACTTACAACAGGTGAAACACTATTGTCAGTGCTTCTCTGCTGTTCATAGGGTTTTCAATGGCGGATTGATCTTTGGGAGTGGGTTGCCGGGTCCGTCTCCCAAGCCTACAGCACCTGGTATTCCCAGGCGGTGTCCCATCCAAGTACTAACCAGGCCCGACCCTGCTTACCTTCTGATATCTGACAGGATCGGATGCTACAGGGCTATGGCTACAGGCTCGCGCCATATTGATAATTTGTAAAAATAAATTATAACAGAGTCCTACTCATATAAATGCTCAATATGCCTGAGGAACATTTTGACAAAATTTTATTTTTTCTTGATATAATCTAGTGAGACAACTGAAGGTACTATATTAATATTTAAATATACATACAGCTCATGATATAAATAATGTGACCACTAAATGGAAAAATATTAAAGCACAGAAGTAGAAAACATTTCAATTTTTTCTAGTACTTCTTATGTACTCAGAAATCTCCTTTCCCACTGTGTAGTTGATTAACTTTTTCTAATTTAAGCCTATGAATTTCAATTACCTTAATATCTTCAATGACATACTTGATTCCAAGTGTTTTTCTTCTCAAGTTCAAACCATCCTTGTAGGGTCTTCCACTAGTTTAGGTGGGGTGATGATAGATCTGCTTATCCCTCTGTACCCTTCTTTCCCTTATTTCTCTAGTTGAAAAGGTACAGAAAAAGGAGAGGAAAAAATAGTGCCTCCACCCTGGTGGTACAGACATTTATGTCTCCTTTGTGGGATGCCACAGATACTAATTTGTTTTCATTTACCTTTCTACAGCAGGTACTCAAATGGCAGTCCATGTAGGAGTAAGATGTGTGATTATACAAACAGGATTCCAGGGCTTTCCTCCTGCATAGGAGATCCACCTTAAGCTATTCTTTGTGCCTCCATCCCACACCTCTACTTAACTAAAATTATTATAAGACCTTCTTAAGTTTTAATGCTTAAGTGCACATGAGCCACTGTAGTGGAAACTGTCATAATCATGCTTAACACTTTAGTGGGCACTATGGTTCAGATCCAGAGATTTTTGGTCACTTTAGCTCTTTGCTCACCTCACTTAAAAATAGAAATAAATAAACTTAAGCTTCAGACATCAAATGAGGTGTTCTCTTAATCAAAGGAAAACTCATGTGCTCTTATCCTGACAAATAGTGACTTCTCTTGGTATTCTTGCTTTAACCAAGTTTTCTTCTGACCTTTCGCTAAACCTTGATAAACTCATGGTATTTTGCAGGCTCACCACTGATAGACATTTTATTTCCCTAGCATTTTCTATAACTTTTTATAGTTAGTATTTCAAATCATTGGTTTTGGGCATATTGCTTAAAATGCCTCTGCTTCTGTTTCTTACATGTAATACACTTATCAGGATACTTAATTTATACAGTCCTAATGAGGTTCATCCAAATCTCTGTTTTCCTCATACAAACACATGTATACACATTTTAGAACTTACTCAGTGTGCAAGGTATATCAGGGGCTTTGTGTTTAGGCATCAATGTAGATAAAGGTAAAAGTATAAGTAGAATAATAGAACTCCACCAATTTGTTTTTTCGTTTTGCTGAACCAGTTTTCTATAATTTTTCTATAATTCTTTTCCAGGGACAAAAAGGAAAATGAATCTACAGAAGTAGGATATAAGTTCATTACTATTTTCTTCCTGCCACAACAAATTACCACAAATTTAGAAATCTAGAACAATATAGACTTATTATCTCATAGATCTAACATGAGCTTTACAAGACTAAAATCAAGGTGTTGACAAGGCTGCACTCTTTACTGGAGGCTCTGGATATAATCCAACTTCAGACTTATCCAGATAGAATTCAGTTCCATGTGGTTGTAGAATTCAGAATCCCATTCCCAGTGTCAGTAGGGAATCTTTGCTCTGAGATAGCCACACTCCTATGCTTTCCAGGTGGCCTCCTTCCACACTAGTGAAGTCTAGTCTGTTCCAGAATTCAAACTACTTCTTCACATTCTGCCACATCTTTCCTACTCATCCCAGTGCTGCCTTCTTGTGCTTTCTTTTTTTATATATATTTTATTTATTTTTTTACCTATGGCCCACCTAGAAAACTCAAAATAATCTGAAGCTCAGCTGGTTAGCAACTTTAATCCCATCAGTAAAAATCCTTCATGGAAGTGCACTGTGCTCTTCCAGGTGGACAGTGTCCTCCCAGGATCAGAACTACTTTTAATATGGGATGAGAGAAATTGCACGATCATTTTCTCCTTATTGCCTCTCATCTTTGAAAAAAAATGGGAGTGCTCTGATCTGGAATGGAAATATACTTCCCCCTGTCTCCATACCCTTAGATAAAGTTCTTGGTGCTAGCTCTTAGGAATCAGAAAGTCTCTCTAAAGCACTTCTGTTTATTCTGATATTTGTAATAAGATGAACAAATGATGGTTACATAGAAGAAAACACTCAAGTAAAAAAATTAATGCAGCACATGAGATTCTAGTCAAATCAAAACACCTAGTACATCACATTTAATCTCTTTAGTAATGTGGATGAGGATCTGGACATTGTTGCTTTGCTCTCTATTTTGTTTTGGTGCCTTCATAGAACTAAATAATGGAGTAAGCAGTCAAGAAAAAATTGCATCTCTACTACTGCTCTGGGTGGTAAGCAATTGGACAATTTATTTGGATTTTTTTTTTGTTGTTGTTGTTAGGTGCCGTCGAGTCAGTATCCGACTCATAGTGACCCTCATAGAGTTTTCAATGTCTGAGTGCTTTGGGATTGCCTTGGGAGTGGATTGCTAGGCCCTTCTCCCATTTTTGCGGTGCTGGGAATTGAACTCAGGGCCTTAGAGACTGCAGTGCACCGCTCTACCCACTGAGCTCTCTCATTAATATAGGGCGCCTCAGGGATTTGGCTCAGTAGTAGTAAATCTATTTTGGCTAGATGTGTGCCTCCCATAGAATAAGAGGAAGATATTGTCCTGACAATTTCCAGTATGGCCTGATGGGAGAGCCTCTGTAGGGCAGGAAAATGTCCAATGCCCAATATTCCCCTGTCTCAGTGAAGAGCAAGACATCCTGAATCCTGGTGACAATGACTTGATTTAATTTTTACTTGCCTTTTGGATTAATTTCTTTAGTGTGCAGAACAAGGAGTGGGAATGACTTCAGCTTGTTTATGGTTGAGCATTCCTGTGAATTTTAAAAAGCACTGCACTGAGTATACTTTTAAGGCTACATATAATGAATCAGAATAAAGACAGGACCCATAGAACTCTAGATAGATGTTGAATCACTTTTGATTGAGAGAAAAAAGTGTTAAAGAGTTAAAACGGGGGAAAAAAACAAGACTTCTCAGAAGTCTGTTCTTGAATATGGAAAATGAAGTTTGGCCAGTTTGAAAGGACTATCTGTTCACTTACTACCTCAGCATGACAGCAACCCAGCAGCTCATACGAGCCTTTCCAATTTCTCAAAATGACTCAGCACTCAGGCTGTGAGGCATGTAACAGTCAGCAGCTGGACGTGGGTCAAGCTTCCCCTCAGGGAGGTTGGCTCTTTGTAGAAGAGAGGAAGGCTGGAGAGCAGCCAAAGTGGAGAAACAAACAAGTGGCTTTGGTGGGCTTTTATTTGTTGTTATGTGTGAAGTGGTCAAGCATATTTAAAATGATGTAAAATTAGATAGAATATTTAGATTTTTGGTTTAAAACAATCTTAAATTTGATCTAATATCATTTTCTGAAAGCCAAGTTCTTTTTATCAGAAATTTAAAATAAAAGATGCTGGCAATGTATGGGTAAATAAAAAGGTAAAGAAAAACAATTTAACTTCCACCTAAATATTTTTATAAAAGAACAATTTAGTGTCACATACTTGCTGAGAGTCATGTGAAATTTCTGTATAGTGTAGTAATGTAGACCATACATTTCATAATGTCTGCTTTTAAGAAAAAAAAATTCACATTTAGTTCTATGAATCCAAAATATATTCAGGTATACGGTTTTGATTTCACATTGATAGCTAAACTTCATTCATTTATTTTCAATTTAATTCTCATCATTGGATGATTTTTGTAAGTGATTATGTTAATTTATTTTGTATCTTTACAGACTGTACGCTCAAATCTATTTTATGTTATAAATTAAGAAAATTGACCATGCTATTTTCTCCTTTAGTAATAAAAAATTCTTACATAGAAAATTTTAAAAATATATATTAAAATTTATCTCTCCCCCCCACACACACACGTCTGTCAGCTTCTCATGCCATGGAGACTTGCATCTTGCTGTGATGCTGAAAGTTATGCCACTGGTATTAGATACTAGTAGGGTCACCCATGGTGGACAAGTTTCAGCTGAACTTCCAGACTAAGACAGACTAGGAAGAAGACATGGCTAACCTACTTCCAAAGCAATTAGCCCTTGAAAACCCTATGAATAGCAGAGAAAAACTCTCAGATATAGTGCTGGAATATGACCCCCCTCCTCCTGAGTTGTTAGACATTCAAGAGATGACCAGGGAAGGGTTGCTTCCTCAAAATAGTTGTTGTTGTTAGGTGCTGTCAACTCAGTGTCCGACTCATAGCAACCCAACATACAACAGGCAAAACAGTATTGTAAGTGTTTCTCTATAATTCATAGGGTTTCAAAAGCTGATTATTTCTTGGGAATGGGTTGTCGGTCCTCCTTCCAAGCCTACAGCACAAGGTGTCCCCAGGTGATCTCTCATCCTAGTACTAACCAGGTCCAACCCTGCTTAGTTTAGGAGATGGACAGGATTGGACACCACGGTGGTATGGCTGCACACTCCTCAAAGTAGAGTCGACCTTAATAACAGCAATGGAGTAAAGACCCAGGGACCTCCTTTTGTTGCAGTGGCATCACTCAAAATGAGAAGAAACACAGTGTCTGCAACAACAGGCTCAAACATAAAAAGACTGTGTGAATGGCACAGTGTCTGATTGTGTATCCTGCTGTACTTAGGGTTGCTATGAGTCAGACCTCGAGAGCACCTCACAATAACAACAAATATATTTTTATCTGAGAAATGGATAACTTCCTCCTTCCTTAAAGATTAATTTTATTTCCTTGTAAAAATAGAATCATTGTTAATTTAACTCCCTCATGACCATTCATGAACAAGGAATATGACAGAGGTCCAGGAAATTCTACCCACATACCCAATGTAATTTTATTATGTTGAGATCAGGTACATGGGTTAGTTAACAAACGCTTTAATAACAAATGTGTTGGTCAGCTTTCCATTATTGTAATGAAATACCTGTAGTAACCAGTGTATAAAAAGGAAGGATTTATTTTATTTCCATCCCCCTACTGTGATCATTTCAGTAGTCTTGTTCAGATGAAAAACAAAAGATATATCCCATGGTTGGCTCCATTGCTTTCAGGCCTGTGGCAAGGCAACACATCATGGCAGAGAGTGCAGGGCAGAATGAAGCCATTCACCTCATGGCTGAAAATGACAAAGAAAGGAAGAAATCTGGATCACACAATCTCATCATCTTGGGGTACATTCTTCCAGATACTGGACCATCTCTCACTAAGCTGCATCTCTTAAAGTTTCCACTACCTCCCAACACTGCTGGGGACTAGACGACAAGCCATTAACACATGGGCCTTTGGAGGACATTTAAGATCCAAATTATAGCAAAATGGATGGTTTTATTTCATGAACAACTAAAAACAGAATTTTGACAGATCAAATTTGTCAAAAGGAGAAGATGTCTAAAGAAGCAAGTGGATACAAAAGTAAGTGACTGGAGAAGTCGACTTCAGAGGCATATGAGTAAAAGGCAAATTCATAAAATATTAGTCCTTTACCAGCAATCTTTGCTTTCTTCATAGAGTTGATACTATCTATTCTGGGGTTTAGCTCAGTGGGCTAAGGTTTAGCTCAGTTCGTAGAGTTCTGTTCCGAGCTCTCTGAGGCCCTGGTTTCAATCTACAGTACTGTAAAAACATGGGAGAAGGACCTGGCAGTCCACTCCCAAAACAATCTTAAAGCATTCACTAAAAACCCTATAAGTAGCAAAGAAACATTTACATAGTGCCAGGCATAGCACAGTGTTGGGGAGTGTTTCATTCTATTATACAGTGTAGCTATGAATTGGACTCAATTCCACAGCAGCTAACAACAAGGTTATTTTTCCCCTCCCTTCCTTCTGCCTTCCAGCATTCTTTTTATATCTACACGAATATTAATGACTGGTTTGGCATGACATGGAAATGTCACAAATGCCTAATTTCCAAATTCTTGTCTACATTGGTGTTAGATTTAATTTGTATAAGATGTTTAGCTGTAATCTAATCCTTAGCTGTATTTGTAATCTTCTTTTCTTCAATAAATTGAAGGCACCTGGTATAAAACATTTTCAGTAGTTACTTAATGCCAGATGATATTAGGCAAGAGTTAGAAGGACTCACATGATTCCTTCACAGACTTATCTACATATTTGAGATAATAGAAATGGAAACAAATATTCATAATGCAATAAGAAATATTAGATAGAGGTATTGAGAAACTGGGATAGGAAGATGGTTAAGGAAACATTTCAAGTGAAGTAATTATGCTGAGGTAGGCCAGAGAAATTCATAGAGAGGAGGTAATGTATAAGCTGGCTCCCCAAAGATATGCAAAATCAATATTTTATTACTAAAAAGGACAAAGAAAATCTTTCCTACAGATCAGTCTTAGATGGAAGTGTTAGAATCTTTACATTGAAGTAAAATACAGCATGGGCTGGATGTTTAAGAGAATTTCAACAAAGAATGTATCATGTGTCATGAAACTTGATGAAGGGAAACTATGAATACGGGAAAAAACTGGGGGAGGTAGAGAAAATAAAAATGGCTTGTGAAGAGTATAGATTCTCTAGGCAGGGGGTCAACTTGTCAGTTTGAGAAGGAGGTATCAGTAAATGGAGAGAGTTCAGCAAATTAGGTAAGCTAGAAGGAGGATAAATGAGAAAAAAATGATTCTCTTATGTTGGAATCAACAATAAAACAGAAATAAATGAATGCCTGTATTGCAGCTTACTTTTTTATATATAACCACGCTAATCCATCCTCCTGCTGTGATCATTTCAGCACTCTTGTTCAGATAAAAAAAGATACATCCCATTATTTTGAAACCTGTGACTATTGAGATTTGTATAGAAGCTTGTTCTTTATATCTAAAGTTTTGTTTTTCTCAAACAAATAGTCAACTCACATAATTAACATGAAAGAATCTTATTATAGTAACTAGATTAGTGTCATAGGAAGGATTTCGTGAGAAGGTGATATTTGAACGAAGACAACACTAGTGATATAGCAAGCCATGTATAATCGGGAGAAGAGCCTTCCGGACAAAGGAAAGAACAAAGAGTATAGTATGCTACAGAAGACTGCCTAGAATGCTCTAGAAATAGTCAAAATCCAAGTGATTTAAGCAAATTAACCAGAAGCAAAGCCAGACTGTAGCACAGAAGAATAACAAGATATGGTTCACATAGGTCCTTGCAGATCTTGCAGTGTTAGATATAGTTTGGCATAGTATTAGATATGTGAGAAGCCAGTGATATAAGGAGACAAGCAACATCGTCCACTTAACATATTGAGTGTTATTCTTCTGTTGAAAATATGCTGAAGGTATGCAAACAAGAAATGTAGAAACCACTCAAGAGATATTTAGGAATCTCCAGGTGTGAGTGATAAGAGTTTAGACTGGAGATGTAGCAATGAAAGTAGTAAAGTAGTAATAGAGGTATTTTTTTTTTTTTTAGTATACCAAGCAAGCTGTCCCAAACAGCATACAAAAGATGTGTGTAAGCATCTTTGTCATAAGAAAAGAAATGTTTATAGATGGAAAGAGTTAAATAAAGAGATCACTCTTCAGAAACCAGGACCGTTTTGATGAGAAAAATGAAGGAACTAGAGAATTTCTGAAAGAGACAGAACTTGGGAGCGTTTTGATAGTAAAATAGAATTTTGTTTCCTTTGATCTACCTATAGCAGTTTCCCTTCATGGTGTTTTTTTATTCTCCTCCATTCTTAGATATGTAAAAAATTTTTTACACAGTTCTCTATTCCATGTTTGCTATGGGATAAGGTTCAAACTACTTATTGGATGCAATGACATCACTGCCCATGTTTCCCTATGTCAAACTTTTGCCTCCTCCACTAGAGCCCTGTGTTCCTCCCTACATTCTGTTTCAATAATTTCAAGCACTTGAATAATTCTGTGTCTGCCTTTGTTTTCCCCATGACTACTCTATCTGACATTAATTTATGAAATTCTCCTTATCCTACACTGGTGTGTTTCAATGTCTTTAACTAGGGTTTACCAAATGTCCTTCAAAGACAGCATGCCTCACTACATCCTGGAGTTATGAAATCTACTTGCTTCTTTTCCATGTGACAATTTGTTCTTGTGTTTGTTCTGATGAGTGGCAGATTACGTTGTTGTTAGGTGCCACTGAGTATGATCTGACTCATAGTGACCCTAAGCACAGCAGAAGGAAACAATTCCCAACACTGTGCCATGCACACAATCTTTATGTGTGAGTCCAATGCAGTCACTTTTTATTTGTCTTCTCATTTTGAGTCATGCCACATCGCCAAAAGGAGATTGTAGGTCCATTTCCATCATTAAGATCGACGTTAGTTTGAGAAGGCAACTCTTCTCCGGTCATTTCTTGAATGCCTCCCAGTCTGATGGGCTCATTTTCCAGCACTGTATTTGAACATGGGGTTTAGCTCAATTGGTAGTGTGCTGTTCTGCTCTCACTAAGGCCCTGGCTTCCATTCTCATCACTGCAAAAATGGGAGAATGACCTGGAGATCCACTCCTGATACAATCTTCAAACAATCTGCCATTGAAAACCCTATGAATAACAGAGAAGTACTGGTATGGTTCCTGACATGCAGTGTCAGGGAGTGTTTCCTTCTGTTGTACATAGGGTTGTTATGAGGTAGACCCAACTTGATGGCACCTAACAATAACAACATATTTGACAGTGCTTCTCTGTTATTCATAAGATTTTCTTTGTTTTGATTGTGGGATCCCAGGTCCTTCTCCCTAGCCTGTCTTAGTCTGGAAGCTCAACTGAAACCTGTTCATGGGTGGCCTTGGTAGTATCTGAAAAACTGATGGCACAGCTTTCAGCATCACTGCAACATGCAAGACCCCACAACATGACAGACATATGGGGGAGCAATTTATAATAGTTATTTATTATTTAGTTTTTCTGCCCTACTGTATGCCAAATTTCTTAAGGCAGTTAGTCTTTTCCATTGGTCTCCTTATTATTTGTAGCCATCTAAGTTCCTTGCAGGGCTGGGATTTAGCTCAGTTGGTAGAGCGCTGCTCTGCAGTCTCTGAGGCCCCGAGTTCAATTCCCAGCGCCGCAAAAATGGGAGAAGGGCCTGACAATCCACTCCCAAGGCAATCCCGAAACAGTCAGCCATTGAAAACCCTATAAGGGTCGCTATGAGTCGGATACTGACTTGACGGCACCTAACAACAACAACAACAACAAGTTCCTTGCACTTTAGTATATAAATTCTCAATACTTTTTATAACAAGATTAAATTGAAAGGAAAATATAAAATTATGACACTTTGGCAAGTGCCATATAAAGCCTAACTCTAATGGATTTCTTCCTTAGTCCATTTGTGATAACTTCTCTTATCTATATAAATTTCAAAGGACTTACCTTGCAGGCCTCAGACATTTTCTTTTTTTCCCTTCTGTAATATTGATAGATTAATTTGTGTGGTAAACTGTGGTGGAGGGTACATATACAATACTAATATTTTATCTGTTTCTTTGCCTTCCAATCTTCATGTCTCTGAATTATTTTATTCTATTCTACTGGTTAACCAAGCTCTCTGATAAAATGTTGAACAGGACATAAACTAGCTTATTTTCTTGTCTAATTAAATGGCAGACTTCCAAGCCTTCACCATTAAATTTCTTATAGTGGTTAAGAGTCTGGGCATGAAAATCAGAGTGCTCAAGACTTTATCTTAAATGCCCTATTTGCTAATTGTGTAGTCCTCAAATAAATTGAGTTTTGTCCATCAATTCTTCATTTTCCTCATCTGTAAAAGAATAATAATTGGGATAATAATTGGATTAAATCATATGATACACATTAAGTACCAAGAACATTGCCTTGCAATAATGTCTCAAATAAACATCAATTATTGTCATTATTCTTTTCACTCTGCTGAAGTTTACATTGACAAATCTAATTGTTCTATGAACTAAAATTTCTGGACCATTTGACCTCTTCTTTCTTCACAGGACCTTATATGTTCCCTTGTTCTTTATTATTATCATTATTATTCCTATATCTCAGTGGCAACATTTGTCTTGATCTATTTGTGGTAACTACTCTTATGAATATGTAAACTTTGAGGAATTTATTGTATAGAGGTAAGTCATGTTCTCTTTTCCTTCTGTAATCTTACTATGGATTAATACTTTATGTGGTACTTTATGTGGGGAAGGAAAAATGGGGATTTAAATGCTTGAGGCTGTGACCATGTTTCTTAGTTTTTGTTTTCTTAACTTATGTTTTTCTCTTCATCCTATGTGAGGCAGGAAAGCTAGAGAAGGTAATATTGACTAATATACTTTTCACAGTTAAGTGAAACTTCATAAATTTGCTTCCTTTTTAGAACATGCCTTTGTTAGATAGGTTGCTCTGGATGCAATTCTCTGGATGTAATAAAAATATTTGCTTATTCTGCTGTGTCTTCATTTTTAAAAGGATACAGGAGGAGATAAAGGGATTTTTCTGGTATCTTCACATTGGTGTTCCTGGAGATAAAGTCACAAAAGTAGAGGGGGTTAAAACTAACTGAGCCCTCCAAAGTTACTCACTCTAACACCAATTTGTCAAAATTACTGTTTAAAATTACTAAATTACTATTACAAAATTACTATTACTAATTACAAAATTACTATTTAAGTGATTCTTCCAGTTTCTGTGTGGCTATTCCTTTATCTTGTAAATAAATATTTTAGTCAACTGAGGAATTCAATATAAAAAAATTCATTTTTATTCATTGCAGTCTTTATGTTAAATATATTGTGGCCTAAATAGTGAAACTATCTCAGAACCTAACTACCATTTATGGAATTGTTTCCATAGGAAACTACTACTTATGTCTAAACAACTAGTGACTCAAAAATTTCTGTAGACAAACTATTTATAAATAATAAATGTGAAAAACACCTCTCTCTCTCTCTCTTTCTCTTTCTCTCGCTCTCTCTCTCTCCAAACACAGACATACACACACAAGCACACACACATTCTGTTTTCCCCTTCTTCATGAACCATAAATAAGATTCCCCAGAGACCAGACACAAATTCTGTTTCTAGTAAAAAGAGAGTAAAACTCATTTAATGAATGCCTACTCTGGGGTCATGTAACACTGAGTCTTAGGGACAATGCACTTATTAGCCATTTTGTTTTCTCAAATCATGATAGTAAGGAGGTAATATTATCATGTCTTACATGTGGAAAAATTGATGTTCCGATTAGGGATATTCTTTAAAATACCAATGTTTCTTCTCACTTCTCCATTACTTTCCATATGTTTAGTTTCTAAGATATTGGCTAGTGCTGCCTCACAACCACCAGGCTCAAGCCTCTTTAGTATCAACATAACCACCAATATATTGGCATTATCTAGGTATATGTCACTTAAAGAAGAGGCTTCTTATGAGAATAAATATGATTTTTATGCAGAGAAAAAATTCTAGTATTCTAAAGCTGAATATCATAAAGGCTGATGGAAAATATATCAATATTTTAAAAATAAAAATAATGATGGAATTTTCTCTAGATATCACATATTTTCCTGATGTATTTTACTAAATTTTCAATCACTTTTTGTCAAATATTCTTGAAGTATCAAGAGGATATATACATTGCCTTTAGCTTAAATATACAATTTTAACTTCAAATTACTATTTTGTGTTTGCCCAAGTCACATCATAATGTACTATATAAATATTGTTTTTCAAATGCTCAAATAAAGAAAAATATGAGATTTGAGTTATTATATGGTATTTAAGCATTCTTAATTCCAAAAGAAAAACAATAAGACTGAATAAAAACGATGTTAAAGTCTTAACTAAGTTAATCATTGATAACATTTTCAGTTCCAAACTTTGAACATTTATTACTTTTATCCTCTCTACTAATATCACTATTGTTAGATGCCATCAAGCTTGGTCTGACTCATAGTGACTCCACATACAGCAGAAGGAAACATGCCCCAACATTGTGCCTTGTCTGGCACTATTGTCAGAATTTCTCTGCTATTCATTGGGTTTACATTGGTTACTTGTTTCAGGATTATTTCAAGAATGGGCTACCAGGTCCTCCCATTTTTGTCATGCTGAGGGTCAAACTCAGGACCTCAGAGAGTACAGAGTAACATCCCTACTAGTATTTAGATATAATATGCACTTTGCATATTCTTATCAGGCTACATTACTAAACACATCTATATTATCAAGAGTGTAAATAATAAGTGACAATTCATTAAAATTTATACTTGTGGTTATGCTTTGGTTATGAATGCAGTATGATTATCCTGTGCTAATAACAAAAATTTGATATTCATATTACCTTGCACATCAGTTACTTTTAATATACATTTTCTTAGATGTTACAACAAGTCAAAATATAAGAAGAGTAAACAGACAACTTAATTGGTAATTGTAGAAAACCAGTTTTATCAGTCATCCATTATTCTTGTTAGCTCAGTTTTGGAAATTTACTAATAACATGTTTCCTTTTGTAATTGTTTAAAAAATGGTAATCACCTCAAATTATACTATAATATAATATTTATAGAAATATCATCTTAATAAAATATTCCTAAGTCATTAGTGTCCATGATTATTTCTTTTTAAAAAAGACTCAAGTAGTACCCAAGGGTGAGAAGCTCTAGTTCTATAAACAAGAGATTAAAGCATGCAAAATATAAAATAGCCTAGTATTTCTTACACAATAGAATCCAAAATTTTTCACTTGAGTCACTTATTTGTGTAGATAAAACGACCTTATAAACATATAGATTTTTATTCCATACTACAGGGTAAGAAACACTGTTTTACTCAGAATAATAATTCATACTGGAAGAAAAATCTGCATATCTCTTTAACATATTAAACATATTAAAATAAATCTCAAAATATATTTCTCTACCAAAGACAACACTATTCATTGTTTATAGGAAAAACCTAATTTTATAGTATGGAAAACCAAAGAATAAAATAATAAAATTATGTAACAAAATGTTGTCATCATAAAAGTGACATTCTGGCTGGGCATGGTGGCGCACGCCTGTAATCCCAGCGGTTTGGGAGGCGGAGCCAGGAGGATCACAGGTTGGAGACCAGAGGAAGTCTGCGTAATTTAGCTAGAACCTGTATCAAAAAGTAAAAAAAAAACAAAAAAGGGCTGGGCGTGCAGCTCAGTGGTACAGCACTTGCAAAGCCTGGAAGCGCGAGGCCCTGGGTTCAACCCTTGTTGCTGTTGTTAGGTGCCATCAAGTTGGTATCGGACTCATAGGGTTTTCAATGGCTCAGTGCTTCGGGATTGCCTTGGGAGTGGATTGCCAGGTCCTTCTCCCATTTTTGCGGTGCTGTGAATTGAACTCGGGACCTCAGAGACTGCAGTGCAGCACTCTACCAACTGAGCCAAATCCCTGAGGCGCCCTATATTAATGAGAGAGCTCAGTGGGTAGAGCGCTGCACTGCAGTCTCTAAGGCCCTGAGTTCAATTCCCAGCACCGCAAAAATGGGAGAAGGGCCTAGCAATCCACTCCCAAGGCAATCCGGAAGCACTCAGACATTGAAAACTCTATGAGGGTCACTATGAGTCGGATACTGACTCGACGGCACCTAACAACAGTTAGCAGTGCTCTACCAACAGAGCTAAATCCCAGCCCCGGGTTCAACCCTTAGTACCAAAAAAAAAAAAAAAAAAAAAAGAAGACATTCTAGTTTTTCTCTCCTAGGAGTGAGATAAATTACTTCCTTCAAATTCTAATAAAAATTCCTATTTCGTACTTAAAATAAAAAGTTATTTCAGAATTTAGAACATATCCTTCAAGTATAAAAAAAAAAGAAGTTGACAAAACAATGACATTATCATCTGCTAAGCTAAGGTCCAAAAACAAATAATAGTCAGAGGAAGACCAAATTTCACAGAGATTATAAAACAGTCTGTTCTATAATCACCAATGTTAAATGTATTTGCTTGGCAATGGATGAAAAACCTCAAGCCCAACTCCAGATGATGATGAGAATTGAACATTGGGAAATATATTATTGAAATATATTTAAAATTCCAAGGAGATCTTATTTTTAATTAATTCCTCTTACACAAATTTCTGTGATCTAAGATGAAAACTGGCTGATTTTTCTTGCTTATGAAGGGAGAAGAAATTTCTTTCATCACTTTTCTGTGTAAGAAATGTTACTAGTGTACTGTTAATTCTAGTCAAACAGTGAAACTGTCACAGGTTTACCTATCAGAGTTGTTACTTTTGGGTATGTTTTGGTTGATAAAATTACTTTGCTGATTACTAGAGACATTTCTATTATTATTTTTGCCTATATTTTTATTTTCTTTAGTTGTTTTCAAAATAGTTTTTAAGTGTGCCTACCTACTTATTTTTGTTTTCTAAATAAAAAATAGATACTATAATGAGGGTTGTCAGTAAGCTAGATTTTATTGTAAACCTCTGCTTTATCCTTCACCATAGTAGATTGCCTTTTAGGACAGTACAATACATTATCTCATGAGGGCTCATCCTTCAAGATTGATGATTTGATCACCAAATGAGCCTGAGGAGGAAGGAGTTAAAGAAGCTGCCGTGCAATCCACTCACCCTTTACTGGGGATTGTCTTGGGGAAAAGAGAGCAGTCACCAGACTTTTGCCAATAGGTTGTGGTTGTTAGGTGCCATTGACTGGAGTCTAACATATGGTGACCCTATGTATAACAGAATGAAATACTCTCTGACCCTGTTCCAGGCACACAATCTTATTTATGTTTAAGCCACTGTGTCAATCCATCTATTTGAGGATCTTCCCTTTTTTCATTGACCTGAAAATCTCTCAGGTATAATATCCTTCTTCAGGGATTGATCCCTCCTGACAAGGTCTCCACAATATGTAAGACACAGTCTAGTCATCCTTGTTTCAAAGGAACACTCTGGTTGTACTTCTCCTAGAGCAGATCTGTTGGTTCTTTTGGCAACACATCGTATATTCAATATTCATCACCAGCACCATAATTCAAAAGCATCAATTCTTCTTCTGTCTCCCTTATTCAATGTCCAGTTTTCATAACCACATTATATTATGCAACTGAAAATACCATGGCACGAGTCAGGCACACGTTTGTCAAATGTGTTACCTTTACTTTTCAGCACTTAAAGAGGTCTTTTGCAACAGTTTTTCCAAATGTAATGCATCTTTTGATTTCTTTGCTGCTGCTTCCATGGTGTAAATTATAGAACCAAGTAAAGGAAAATCTTGGGCAACTTCAATCTTTTCTCCATTTATCATGAAGCTGCATACCGACCCTGTTCAAAAGATGTTGAGGTGAAATCCATACTGAAGACTGTGTTCTTTGATCTTCATCAGTAAATGTTTCAAAAATCTTCACTTTCAGTAAGCAGAATAGTGTTATCTTCATAATACATATTGTTAATGAGTCTTCCTCAAATGCTGATGCCACATTCTTTTTCATAAGGTCCAGCATCTCGGATTATTTTCTAAGCATAGTTATTGAAGAGGTACAGTGAAAGGATACAGCCCTGGCACACATTTTTCTTGACTTTAAACCAGGCAGTTTTTCCTTGTTCTGATTGAATAACTGCCTCCTAGTCCATGTACAGATTTCTCATGACTATAATTAAGTGCTCTGGTATTCCCATTCTTTACAATATTATCCATAATTTGTTATGATCCACACAGTCAAATACCTTTGTATAGTTAATAAAACATAGATAGACATCTTGCTGTTATTCTCTGCTTGTGGCTAATATCCATCTGACATCAGCAATGAAGTTCTGGGTTCCATACTAGTACTCTTTGGAATCCAATTTTTTAATTTCCCACAGTTCCCTGTCTATATACTGCTGCAATCATTTTTGAATGATCATTAGCAGTATTTTACTTGCATGTAATACTAATGATACCCTTTGATAATTTCCACATTTTGTTGGATCCCCTTTCTTGGGAATAGGCACAAATATAGATCTCTTCCCATCAGTTGGCCAGGTCATTGCTTTCCAAACTTGTTGGCTTAAACAAGTTAGCACATCTAGTGCTTTATCTGTTTGTTTGAACATCTCAATTGGTATTCCATCAATTCCTGGAGCCTTGTGTTTTTGTCAATTCCTTCAAGGCAATTTCTACTCCTCCCTTCAGTGCCATTAGTTCCTGGTCACATGCAACCTTTTGAAATGGTTAGTCATCCACCAGTTCATTTTGGTATAAGGAGTATGTTATTTCTTCCATGTTCTTTTGATGTTTCCTGCATCATTTAATATCTTCCTACAGAATCCTTCAGTATTGTCACAGGAGGCTTGAATATTTTCTTCAATTCCTTAAGCTTGAGAAAAACAGCATGTTCTTCCCTTTGGGTTTTCTATCTCTAGCTTTCTGCACAAGTCATTATATTTGATTTTGTCTTCTTGAGTTGGCCTTTGAAATATTCTGTTTAGTTCTTTAATTTTTACCATATCTTCCATTTACTTTGTTGTTGTTGTTGTTGTTGTTAGGTGCCTTCAAGTTGGTGTCCAACTCAGAGCAACCCTACATACAACAGACGAAACACTATTGTCAGTGCTTCTCTGCTATTCATAGGGATTTCAATGGTGAATTGATTTTTAGGGGTGGGTTGCCGGGTCCATCTCCCAAGCCTAGAGCACCTGGTGTTCCCTGGCAGTCTCCCATCCAAGTACTAACCAGGCCCAACCCTGCTTAGTTTCTGATATCTGATGGGATTGGATGCCACAGGGCTACAGCTGCAGGCTCCATTTACTTTAGCTGCTCCATATTCAAAGGCAAGTTTCAGAGTCTCTTTTGACATGTAATTTGGTCTTTTCAGTTTTTTTTCCCTGTCTTTTTGATAACCCTTTGCTTTCCTCATGAATGATATTTTTGATGTCGTGCCACAACTTGTCTGGTCTTTGATCATATGTGTTTAATATATCAAACCTGTTTTTGAAGTGGTCTCTGAACTCCAGTGGGATATACTCAAGGTCATACCTTAGCTCTCTTACACTTGTTCTCATTTTCTCCAGTTTCAGTTTGAACCTGCATATGAGTAGTTGATGGTCTCGTCCACAATCAGTACCTAGTCCTGTTTTGACTTTTGATATTGAGCTTTTCTATGGTCTCTTTCACAACTGTAGTCAATTTAGTTCCTATATGTTACATCTTGTGACTTCCATGTTTATTGTTGCCATTTATGTTGGTGAAAAATGTATTTGCAATGAAAAGGTGGATTGGTCAAAATAATTCTGTCATGCAATGTCCAGCATCATTTCTGTCATTAAGGCTGTATTTTCCAACTACTTAGCCTCCTTCTTTGTTTCCAACTTTTGTATTCCAGTTACCAGTATTTATCAGTACATCCTGAATGCATGTTTTACCTATTTCAGATTGTAGAATTTAGTAAAATCTTCCCTGACTTCATTTGTAGCCTTAGTGGTAAGTGTGTAAATTTGAATAATAGTCATATTAACTTGCCTTCCTGTTAGGTATATGGATATTATTTATCACTTAAAGCATTTTACTCCAGGACATATCTTGGTACGTCTTCTTTGGTGATGAATGCAATCCCATTTCTCTTTTATCTATCATTCCTGGAATAGTAAACCATATGATTATTTGGTTCAGAATAGCCCATGCCAGTCTATTTTAGCTCAATGATGCCTAAGTTGACGTTTATGCACTCCATTTCCCTTTTGATGATTTCTAGATCAATTTCTAGATCTTCCTTCATATGTTCCACATTCCAATTATAAATGGATGTTTACAGTTATTCCTTCTCATTTTGAGTTGTGCCACATCTACAAACAGAGGTTCCTGGAGGCTTTATTCTATTCCTATCATTAAGGGAACAACAATAAGAACAACTATTTTGAGGAGGCAACTCTTCCCCAGTAGTCTTTTGAGTGCCTTCTAACCTATGGGGCTCATTTTCTGACTATATCTGACAGTGTTTCTCTGCTATTCCTAGGATTTTCAATGACTAATTGGGGAGTAAATTACTCATGTCCTTCTCCCTAATCTGTTTTAGGAAGTTCAGCTGAAACCTGTCCAGCATGAGTGACCCTGCTGGCATCTGTAATACCAGTGGCACAGCTTTCAGGATTACAGCAACACACAAGCTCCCACAGTAGGGTAAACTGACAGACAGGAAATTAAATAAATGATACTACCAAGTGTTCTTAGCTATAGAATGTTCTCAGCAAGATGTCCTTGGCTATAGATTACCTATAGGTAATGAAAGCAATATCTATGGATTTATGAGGCATGGTAAGTTTTATAACAATCTGAGGTGTAAAGGGAGATATTTTGCAACTCCACCCACCCTGCTGTGTGAGATGACCCAATAAAAATGCACTTGAGGACCTTTACTGTTATTCTGGGGCAGAAATGAATGGCTACTGCACAAAAATAAGGAATCATTCTAGATATCCAAGGCCTCTTTCTAATTTATCTATGACTCCTGATTGCCTTTAATCTTAAAATTATTAAAATAGTTGATAGTAGTTTATATTTTAGTAGTTGTTGTTAGGTGCTATCAAGTTGGGTCCAAGTCATAGCTACCTTCATAGGGTTTTTGGTGGCTGATGGTTTCAGGATTGTCTTTTGGGAATGGGCTGCCACATCCTTCTCCTAATTTTTGCAGTGCTGTAGATCAAACCCAGGGCCTCAGAGAGTACAGATTGGTCCTCTACCAACTGAGCTAAATAAACCCCATCCTCATAGATGACATAAGGTAAGATTAATATCTTTAATTTTTATCAACATTATTTTAACAAGTTAACTCAGAATCGTACCTCCTTAACTCAGGAATCCCATAGGATAAGGAGAATTCTTATATGTCCCAAATAATGCCAGACCTGAACTAAAATATGAAATTTGGAAAAAAAAAAACCTGCTGTATCATCAATGTTAATTATTTTAGTAAACATGATTGTTTATATCACTAGTTTAAAATCTTTCCCACTTTCCATTCCTAGAAAGCAAGGAAACTAAGAAAAATTAAAAAGAGGAATCAGCATGTTAAAGAAATATTTTCAATGGCTTATTGTTGTTTGGGAGTGGGTTGCTAGGTCCTTCTCCCAAGCCTACAGCACCTGGTGTTCCCAGGAGGTCTCTTAAAGAAATATTTTATTTAAAAAATTATTTGGGTTTCAGTAAAATTTATATTATACAATGAACATTCAAGTTCTATTTAAATTAAAACAAGTAAAATAATTATGTACAATTAAAATACAAAATTCCTCTTATATGTGATTTCCTGAATGATTGACTGAGAAGAAATTATATGTTTTCTCATAGAGGATGATGTAAAACAGAATTTAACAAATACTATTTCCTAAGAGTTACTTATTTCTTTTGCATTTGACTAATGAGAAAGTTTTCAAAAAATAGTTTTTGTTTTTATCTTAGTAATTCTGGAACAGGCGGAATTAGTCTTTTTCAGTAGCATATAATTAGCAAAAGTTCTATAAGTTCATTGGAAAATAAGATTTTTTTTTCTTTCTTTTTCTTTTTTTTTTTTTTTTTTTTTTTTTTTGTGGTACTGGGGGTTGAACCCAGGGTCTTGCACTTGCATGCTTTGCAAGTACTGGACCACTGAGCTGCATCCCCAGCCCACTTTTTTTTTACTATTTGAGACAGGGTCTTCCTAAATTACGCAGACTACCTCTGATCTCGAACTTGCGATCCTCCTGCCTCTGCCTCCCGAGCCGCTGGTATTACAGGCGTACACCACTGCGCCCGGCTTGGAAGAAGTAAATTTTTACAAGACTGTCAATTTTATATTTACTAATGCTAGTATTTTTGCCATTTCTAGATTTAAGAGTCTCTGTTTTCAAAACCATATCAATGTGTACTGAAAAAAAAATTCAGTTTAGATATGGTAGATGTTAAGAAATGTGTCTATTTAAATATGCATGCTTAAAATGCTTTTAAGATGTCAAAAAATTCATCATTATATTAATTGATTTTTCATCATAAGAAAAAAGTCTTTTAAATGTGTAAATAAGTTATTTTAATGTGTAAATAAGTTATAATATCTTAAACTCTCCATTATAAATATAGAGATTGTTTTGTAATTATATTGATTATTAGAAATATTTCTTTTAGTCCCAGATCACAGTTGTGTGTTGGAAAGACCAATATTCTATTCGTGTCTAAAATTCCTGGCCTCAAATAATTTCCCAAAATAGATTTTTAACAGAATGATGCACCACTCAAGTTTATGATATTAAAATAATCATCAGTTACAATATTCATTATTCAAAATTTCCATGATGTTGTTAAATACTAATGAGGGTAATAATGATGACCATTTTACTTAGAAGACATATCCAAACAACCTGTTTTTAAAAGGCTGAATATTATTTCAGTAAATCTTGATTATCTGATTTCCAAATTCTTTACTATCTTGCCTATGCTAATTAACTTAAATAATCTTGATCCTCAGATTCTTTAAGAAAAGGCATAGTAGAAGGGTTTTTATGAAACAGAGGAATTGAAAGCAGAACCTCACAGAAGGAGATGGCAGGGGTTTGGAATGAGGTGAGGAAGTGGCCCTGAGCAAAAGAACACAGGCCTGCAGCAGCTAAAAAAGCAAGGAAATCTATCATTCTTAAGGTCCTCCAAAAGGAAGGGGCTTTGCCTACATCTTGACATTAGACTCAATGAGACTCATTTTGTTTTCCAGTGTTAGGGACTGAAGTTGGGGCATCTCATAGTCTAGGCAAGCACTTTACCACTGAGCTATTGACCTATAAGCCCAGCTCTGTGAAACTGATTTTAGACTTGAGAACTTCAAGCATAAGATAATAAATTTGGATTTAGTAGATAAGTTTGTGTTAATTTATCACAGCAGCAACAGCAAACTAGAACTACCTGAAAAGCTAAAATATCTAAACTTTAGAGATAGATGGATACTACTGTATACTTATTTGTATCTTTTTCTGATATTAACATAGATTCAAAATGTCCTCCATATTTTCTTTTTGGGTATTATGGGGAGTATCTGAGATTGATGACTGATTTGTCTTTTTGAACCCGCTCATGACAATTTGAAATTTTTAAACAGTATGAATTCCAACAGTACTAATAATCATAAGCAAACACCACCATATACTTTGCTGTAAGCATGAAGAAATGTGATTTTGAGTCCACTAATCACATGCATCCAAGCAGGATTCAACTAAGTTTACTGATAAAAAGAAATAGGAAAGTTACAGCATATCCATATGTAGGTGCTAATTTTAATAACACAACATTTAGTCTTATTTCCTGCAACTTTTATGTATCATATTTTCCTGTTATTTTATTTAAAAAAATTCTGAGTTGTGTTGTATTGATGAAATCCTGAAATTATTTATTTCCTTCCTTTTCAAATTCAATGTATTTCCAATATCTAGTCCCAACACTATGTGTACTGGAATCCTCTGGGTTATTTATTGAATATGCTGATACTCTGACCTCAACAAAGAACTATAAAATGATACTATTTTGGAGTGAATTCTGTATGACTACTTCTAAAAATGGTAGCAGAAAATTCTGAGGTAATCCAGAATTTGAGGAACACTGATCCAGTAGTTTGAAAATTTTACCTTCTTTTGATGCTGTTGCTTATTATTTATAATTATTTTGTAAATGTATTTGCATTCCCTCATTTTAATTAATGATTAAAATTATTTTTTGCATAAAAGAAGAGACTTTAGGCTATATTTTCTGCTTTTTTCCTAACCATTTCTTGTCAATTTTTGTAGAATGTAGTTTTAATGTCAGTTTCAGATTTGTATCACTCTTGCCAGTTTTTTATTGAATTATCACTTAAGTGTTTTTGTACATTATCAGTCTTTTTTTGTTTGTTTGTTTTGTTTTGTTTTTCTGTTTGTTTCTTTGGTTTATTTGGTTTGGTTTTTTGCAGTACTGGGGGTTGAACCCTTGTGCATGCATGCTTTGAAAGTGCTGGACCACTGAGATGCATCCCCAGCCCTTTTTTTTTTTTTTTTTTTTTTTTTTTTTTTTTTTTTTTTTTTTTTTTTTTTTTTTTTTTTTTTTTTTTTTTTTTTTTTTTTTTTTTTTTTTTTTTTTTTTTTTTTTTTTTTTTTTTTTTTTTTTTT
>VMDO01026420.1:0-26758 GCA_007922755.1 Pedetes capensis | reverse complement strand
CATATTTAATATTTTGGGGGAATATAGAGCTTTGTAAAGATTTTTTAAATAATATTTACTCATTTAAGAAATTTTTAGTAAAAATGTCTACATATATGTGTTTTTAATGCCCTTTCCATCAAAACTATACATTGGATGCCCACTATATGCTGGGGACAATTCTAAGAAATGGACCAGAGAGGTGAAACAGACAAACTCTCTGAGATCAAGTTTATAGTGTATGTTGAAAGGTGGAATATAATTGAGTAAACTAATACATAATATAATTTTAGGCAATGATATTATTATTTCAAGTAATAGTAATAAGTAGAGCTCTAGGTTCTACTTGAAGAAAGATGAGCAGTAACTCTTTTACATATGTTCTCATAGAAGATTTCATACAAAATGTGAGATTTGAACAAAGACCTAATTAGATAATACAAAGAAAGCCTTGGAGAAGAGCTTTTCTTTCAGGCAAGGGTAAAAGTTCAAAAACTGTGACTAGGCTTTAAGGGAAATAAAAAGGCAATATAGCTGGAGAATAGTGAACAGGATGAAAATTGGTACCAGAAACTGGGATGAGAGAGGTGAAGTTAGCAAAAGTAGGGAGATTTCATCACGCAGTGGTGTACAAGTCATAATAAGGTGAATAAGCTTTATTTTGCTTCTAATAACAACTCGTGATGGGAGGGTTGCAGAAGGGTAACACATAAGAACTTTTTAAGCCAAGCTAACTTTAGTTTCTCTGAGGTAATAAAAAAACATTGGGGGAGTATGGGTGAAAGTAGGGAGATTAAACAGGAAGCTATTGGAATAATCCACAGGAAGGATAATGGTCACTTGGATAGGGTGATCATGCTGAAGGTTTGAATACTGTAGCTGAGTGTTAAATGAGGACTTACTAATGAGTTGGATGCAAGAGATGATGGGGAGAATTCAAGGAAGACTTCCAAGTTATTGGCTCTGTGGATTAGATGGAGCCATTGGCTGATATAAAGAAGACTGAAGGAAGGACAAGAGCTACAGGAAATAAAAATATCAAAGTTCTGTTTTTACTATGTCAAGTATGATTCTTGAGCCGTGCACAGTAGGGCATGCCTATAATCCCAGCCACACAGGAGGTGGAGGCAGGAGGATCACAGTTGGTGGTCAGAGGTCACCCAATTTAGCATGACCCTGTCTCAAAATAAAGAATAAAAAATGGGCTGGGGGTGCAGTCAAATGGTAAAGTACTTCCAAAAGTATGTGCCAGGCCCTAGGTTCAACCTTCCAGTACTACCCCCACACACACAAATTATGATTCTTTTTAGACCTCAAAGTGTATTTCTTAAATAGGCACTTAAGCATTTCAGACTGGTGTCCATGGTAGTTGTCAGGGAAGAAATAAATTCTCAGGATTTTTTTCCATTATACAAATGATATCTAAGGTCATGAGTCTGCATGAACTTCCTATGGCAAAGAATGTAGTTGTAGGACTGAGCCCCATGGTGTCCTAAAACTTAATGGTGAGAAATATGTAACAAGAGTTTGGGATGGAACCAGGCAGTGGAAAGGAAAGCCTTGGTGCAGAGACCCCAAGAAGCCAAGAAATGGATTTTAGGGCCTAAGAATAATTAGTACATCACTTTAGTCAAGAAATACTGAGTACTAACTCTAACTCTAATCTTCATTTTTCTTTAACAGATAGTTCTGCCCCAGAGACATCAAGTATGAATACCACAGACAATGGTGTCAACTGTCTGTGTGCAATATGTGGGGACAGAGCAACAGGAAAGCACTATGGGGCATCGAGCTGTGATGGGTGTAAGGGCTTCTTCAGACGCAGCATACGCAAGAGTCACGTTTATTCCTGCAGGTACTTAGAGTGCTCCTTATAGGAAAGTTATCTGTATAGGTGTTTGAAAATGGCATGCAAGAAGTAAGGGAAGAACATTTAGAGCTTTCATGTATCTACACGTCTGTAAACAAAATGTCTAAACTGCCAGAAAAATGAGGCTGTATGGATTTGTGTGTAGGACACACTCACACAGGTGGCTCTTTTTTATGAATTGTTTTAGACTTATAAAAGATACATAAAAAAATTCACACACCTACCACCCAGTATAGGCCAATATAGTTGAGTTCTTCAGGGGACACCTCCCCTACTACTGTGTCTTTCTCCCTAGTCTCCTAGAGGTAACAACTGTCTGGAATTTGATGTTGATCTTTTCCTTGTGTCTCTTTATTGTTTTACCACATGTTCATACACCACTAAACATTTTAAAATCTATATTTAAGTGATTTATCTAGGTGTGTATTTTTCAGGATATTCATTTTCTTTTTAGTGTTGCTACATCCTGGCACTTTTAAAAGAAAGTTATAAAAGTACAGATGATTTTGTAGTTTATTGATTTCAATGAATGAATAATTTTCAGTTCTAAAATTTAAAATGTATTTCTCATGCTAATTTTTTGCTACTGGATTTAAATGTTTTGTCTAAACCTTAGTTAAGTATAGTGTATTGTCACACATATCTAGTAGACTTTTAAAAATTCCATCTCATCAACATCATAGCTCAGATTTAGATATTGTACTCCAACTGATAGTTGTGACAGTTCTTAAACAGATTACATCTAGGTTGAATATGGGGTATTGACAACAATGACTGATTCTAACAGAAGAAAATTTGTGTTTGCTCTAACAAATTAAGTTAACTTTCTTTCCTTTCTTCCTTCCTCCCTCCCTCACTTCCTTCCTTCCTTCCCTTCTTTCTTTTTTCCCTAGAGTAGGGATTGAATCCAGGGTGTTGGCATGCTAGACAAGTGCTGTACAACTGAGCTATTTCCCCAGTTCTGTCTCACTGTTTCAAGTACAAGTTGCACATTTGGGAAGAAGTTAACTCTTTCACAACGTGGTGCCATTTGATTTCTCAAGATGTAATAAAAGTTAATACATAACTCCTCTAATATCTACTTGGTGTTCTCTAGCAATTTTCCCAGGAGAGTTTCATGTAGGTGAATGGAAATGTAAATCATTTTAAAATTTTGATAAACAGAAGAAAGCATTTAGACAGGTTTTGCATTTTTATGCATAAAAACTAGTTCAAAATGATCGCCTTTGTAAAAGTATTTTCTTTATGATATTTTAAATATTGAGTGCTTTTAAAATTAACAACTAAAATTAAAACAAAACAACATATAAACAACATTTTTGGAGTGATATGTTCTATTAAAAGGCGAAATATACATATAGGAAAATTAGTGATTCAAACAATTCAACAGCAACTTTTAAAAAGCTGAGACTACCAGCACAAAGACATTTGAGATTCCCTTCCTTCCTGGGTGGATCAAGTAGGAAAAAATCACCCCCAGAATAGCTTTTTGAAGATTACTATGTATCCTAGCAACATGGGCAGTTCAACTTCTCTTACCTTCCCATTATGCATGCTGCTGCCAATCTAGCTTTCTTTACATGCTTTAGAATTAAGCAATGATTGTCCATTTGGAAAATAGTTGCTATATTGATGCAAGCTTAGGGTCATAATTTTTCTTAAAGCTTAGGTTTTAACTGGTCTCAAATTTATCCATTTGCTGAGATTTATAAATTCTATTTTCACTCTATTCCATTGCACAGCAGCTGGACTTTCTCTCTTTAAGCACTTTAAATTCCTGTTTCAATACATCTCATATGATGCTTTCTATAATGGCAATTTCTAAACTTGTGTGTGTACTTTATCATAGCAGTCCCCCATCTTTTTGGCACCAGGGACTGGTTTTGTGCTCCTAAGAGAATCTAACGCCACCACTCATCTGACAGAAGGCAGAGCTCAGGTGGCAATGTGAGCAATAGGGAACCACTGTGAATGCATATGAACCTTTGTTCACTCACCTGCAACTCACCTCTTGCTGTGTGGCCTGTTTCCTAACAGGCCACAAACCTGTATGTTCCATGGTATAGGGGTTGGGGACCCCTGCTCTATTAGAGTGTAATTTCCTTGATGGAAGAGGTAACAGTCATCTGTTTGATTCCTATAACAAAATTTTGTATGCTATAGGTGCTTAATCAAATGTTCATTCCATTTTTGTTATTAATTTAATGTTAATTGAATGTGTTCTCATTGTTGTGATCTTTGGTCATCTGATCTCTTCTCCTGAGTCTCCTCAGCCCTGCATTCAAAAGGAACACTCCTTTTCTCACTCTGAAAACAAATTCAGCTTTTTAGCATATTTAGAATTGTGCAACCATGACTACAATCAGGTTAGAACACTTTCGTCACCCTATATAGAAATTCAGCAGTCAGTACTCAAATCCCCCAACTCCCTATCCAACAGTGTGAGGCAACTATGAACCTACTTTGCATTTCTATAGCTTTGTCCTCCTGAACATTTCATATTAATGAACTCATGTAATATGTGGCCTTTTGTCTGACTTCTTTCATTTAGACTAGTAGTGTTTCCAAGATTTATCCATGTTGTAGCATGTGCCAGTACTTCATTCCTATAGTGTAGGCATACTCCATTTTACCTGCTCCTGATTCCACATTCTGGCTGTTATGAATAATGCTGCTATGAATGTATGTTTTCATTTCTCTTGAAATTGCTAAGTCATTTGGTAGGTCTATGTTTCACTTTTTGAGAAACTGCCAAACTTTCTTCCAAATCAGTAGCATCATTTAATATTCTAACCAGCAATATGTGAGGGTTTGAATTTGTCCACATCCTTATGAATACCTGTATTGTATTGTCTTTTTTTTCAATTATAGACATGCTAAAGATTGTGAAGTGGTACATCATTATGCAGAAACTACATTCTCTGTGCTGTTCTCAGTGGCCTCTCAAAATGTAATTTGGCATTTGGAGCAAATTTCTGTTGGATGTGAGATCATTTAAGAGTAATAGAACAATATTTAAAAAGAGAAAATAGATGGCAGTTCAGAAGACTGATGTTCTGATATATTCTCTGTGACACAAAAATCATTTAGCAATAAGCAACTGGAATTTATATGCTGAAGATTTTAAAACTAGGTTTGACTTTCATGACTCATGGCAGCAATGATCGTATGTACTAGCCAAAAATGAGCTAGTCATTCAGTTTTATTTTATTATAAAGACTATGTGAGAGGTGAGGCTTGTATTTCCATGTACATGCTGATCATGACACCAGAAATGTCTTAGCTAATTGTTCTTATACATTCTTCCTATTGAGCCAAATTTGACTATACTTATTTGATGTCTGTTTATTTGACTTTTTGACTTTTTTTTTTTTTTTTTGGTAAATGAACACTTCTTTGTTGTTTTTACAGGTTCAGTCGCCAATGTGTTGTGGACAAGGACAAAAGGAATCAATGTAGATACTGTCGGTTAAGAAAGTGTTTTAGGGCGGGAATGAAAAAAGAAGGTAATAGAAATTAATTATGATGATAGTTAACATTGTTGATAAAAAATAATAGGAATTCACATTCTCATTAATCACAATGTTTTTACATGAGTTCTGATTTTCCTCAATATCATGATAAGGAATCAGTTAAAGACTTCTCTGATTTAAAGAATTTAGCACAAGGATATCCAGCTATAATGTGGTGGAGCCACTGTTTAGCTGTTCTGATTATTTACGTCATTCTCTCCACCACTGTGTTAGGGGTGGCAGCAAAACTGATATCTAAGCAGCATTCCAAAGATAAGTGATGAATCTATGAATGGATTGAAATGATAAATGTATTATCATTGTTGTTGATGTTGTTGAGACAGGGTGTCACTGTGTAACCCAGGCTTTCCTGGGACTTGCTATGGAGATCAGGCTGTCCTCAAACTCACGTCCATCCTGCTGCCTCAGTCTCCAGAGTTCTGGGATTACAGGCATGTGTTACCTCGGCCACCTGTGTTTATAAATGAGTATTAAACTCATTTTATTCTTAGTTACAACTGAATATCTTTATTAATTTTTGTAAGCATTAGCTGAACATCTACTTTTCATACTTTCATCTGTTTAACAAATAGTTATTGAAGACTCCTACTTCCCAAACACTGTTCCCTAGGTGGTGAGGTTTCAGTAATGAACATAATAAACAAAAGACTCCTCCATTTCTTGGAGTTTATAGTTTATTGTGGGACAGAGACAATATAGATATGCTATTTTACTCTATACTAATTTCACTTTGATTATATTAAGCAGCTTGACTAATGTGTCGCACATTGTGAACGTTTGGAAAATATAGCAACTACAAAATTTTATGCCTTTTGGTTTTGTTGCATGTCTGTGATTATCACTTACAAAGATATATTTTTCACAAGTATATCAGAAACTAGAAAAATCAAATTAAATCAAATCACTATGAAGCAGAAGTCTAAAGTAAAAGCCTGGTGTGGTGTCATACTCCTATAACCCCAGTACTCAGGAGATTGAGGCAGAAGGATCAACCTGAGTTCAAGGCCTGACTGGGCTACAGAGCAAAACCTTGTCTCAAAAAACAAAAAAACAAGCAAAAAAGAGATAAATTACAACAAATTCATCTTGAACATAGCTTGTTTTATTCCTCTCTCAATATTTTAAATTTATGAAAATTTCATTAATTTGATTCATGTTACTAGCCTAAAAAGAAAACAATAAAAAATAAAATTCATGAACTCAAAGGAGAAACACTTTCTCATTTCAAAAATGACATTTTTAATGTCCTTAACTCTCTATTATGTAGTCTGTAGAATTAATTACATTTTTTATCAAATGTCTTTATTTGCTTCTTATTGAGCACCAATCTTTAACTTCTATAAAACTGGATACAAAATTTCAACTCTGTATTTCCTTTATGGGTTTTATGGTTTATGAAATCAAATTATTTCTTAAAATGTGAAAAATATTTCTTACTCTTTATGAAATGATGGCTTAATTTTCCTAAATAGATTGGAAAGTAACTTCTGAGCTTTGAAGTTGATATAGTTCTCTTCTTTACAGTAAGTGATACAGCTTAGTATCAAGATTTAGTAAATGAAACAATATAGAAACATATTTTTTGGTACTTTTGTAAAGCTTGATCAGGTGAATGAAATTTATAAAGAAGCATAACAAACATTGTAGTTTTTTTATCTCTACATATATATTTTCAAATGAGTCACTTTAGGCTGAAAATCAATAATGATATCTGCTAAAAAATAAAAGAGTAAGCTACCTATAAATATGATTTTAAAATAAACTATCAATGATTCACTCCAACTTAAAGACCACTTACTCTTTCTTAAAGGCAAAAAGCTTCTCTTCTAACTTAATGGAGTTGATAGTTAATAGTTTCAAGTAAGACTTTGACATAGAAATTAGTGGATTTCTTTAATAAAAGAATAATTGCAGAAAATTTTGATAGCTTAATGCCTTATCTTTCTAGCAGAACAGATTAGACCATTAACCTAAATAATTTACAGGCTATTGGCCTTGTTTTTCTTCTCTTTGGTTAATGGAAAATAATTTTACCTTCTAGGTTTTGAAATCCAACTTTGACATCTCACTTATTTTATTTTTTATATTGGTAGTGTTTGTACAAATATGAGTTAATACACCCCTTCTCACTCTTCCTTATATTTAAAAATGTAATTTTCAATAAGGAATTTGGAGATATACATTATTCTTTCTTTCCTTTCTAAAATAAGGAAGCATATCTAGCTCTCTTATACAGAACTTTTGTATAATGCAAGAAACAAGTTCACTTTTCCAAATCTCAGCCTTCTCAGGAGGTACCTGAGACTGTGCGTCATTTTTGTTTTTTAAATTAATGTCTGTAAACTAATTGTCCCAAAGAGAGCATTTCATAAGAGTTCATAGGATCACAATCTTAAAGCCATCATAACTAAAATAAATTTACTTTCCATTTTGGTAGTGTTTTAAAGGAAAAAGAAAATAGAAATTTCAGAATGTATGACTCATCTTCTGATAGTTGAATACACTCTTAACTTTGACCTGGTCATTCTCAAAGGTGATACTCTTCCTCTAGTTGTCTCATAGTTTCATTAACTTTGAGAGAACAGAAAACCATCTTATTAAAAATACAACATGCAAAACTGGTGGACCCCAAACTTTCTAACAGACTGTCATGAAGTCCCCAACAACGGTATTTCATGAATTCTAGTGACAACCCTGGTTATTCTTAGTTTTGGAAGTGGTACAGAATGGAAAGATCTTCACTATTACTTTCACTATTACTTACTGAAGACCTTTAGAAAAATTGTTTTTAAACTTTGATATCTTTAAAAAATTTTCCAACTATATATCTTTGTGTCTGTTAGAGAGATCTGACAGTAAATTCTGTGTTTTTCTCCCTTAGCTGTGCAGAATGAACGAGACAGAATTAGCACCAGAAGAAATACATTTGATGGCAGCAACATCCCCTCCATTAACACCCTGGCACAAGCTGAAATTCGGTCTCGTCAGGTACCCACTGCATATCAGCATCCAGCTTTGTTTAACAGAATCCAATGTCTGTTTTGGCGTAATGCTAAAATAATCTAAGTTCATGCAAATGTGTTCGTTAACTAAAGTAAATCTCATTCACAAATTCATAAGTTTTGCTTTGAAAGTATTAAGGGGACTGATGATTTAATTTTGACTTCTCCTGGACAAGACCCTATTTTTAAGTGGAAAAGTGAAGTTACTTTGAGTCTAAGATTCTCTAAAAAATAGTTTGTTTATAAGGTTGATTAGCAATGCTTATTGAATTCCACAATGCTCTGACCACAGTATTTTATTTTATTGATTGAATATATAAAGTCAGCTAGCTGCTTCAACTTTTGGGGAGTTTGGTTGAGATAGATCATCAGAGTTTCTTTCCTTGAAGATGACTTCTGGACTCAAGAAGTCTCCTCAGTGTCTGCTTTGGAAGTAGATATTTAAATGAGGAGCCAGAATTCAGAAAACACAGGAGAAAGAGGGATTTATTATTTTAAATTTCTAGAATTAGAATATCAGTATAAAGTTAGAAAGGTAAGTCATTAGTTTTATACATAAAATAAATAATTTGAGTGTAATAAAGATGCTTTGAAAAACGTTTATTTTAGCATTTCCCTTATTGGAAATGTTCATGATGTTTATGTATTCCAAAGCAAATTATGAAATATCTAAGTAGTTAATCAGGTCCTACAAAAAATTAGGGACTGGGATTAAGCTCAATTAGTAGAGTGCTCCTCCGCACTCTCTGAGGCCCTGGGTTTAATCCCCTCCCCTACCCCAGCACTGCAAAAACAGAAGAAGGTCCAGGCAATCCACTCCTGGAGCAATCCCAACACAATCAGCCCAAACAAAAACCATAGGAGGATTGCTGTGAGTCGGTCCCGACTCAATGGCACCTAATACCAACATAAAGGAGTCCATGAGACTACTTTCATTCTTCATATCACAGAGTAATATGATGAGGTTAACATCCCCATTATCATCATCATCATTACTTGAAGATTACTTGATGGTCCAATAAAGCATTCAGAGAATGGATTAAAGGGGAGCTATGAGGAAATGTCTGGGTACAATCACACAAACACACGCACGCACACACACACACACACACACACACACACACACACACACACACACACAAGCACCCATGTTCAAAAATTAACATTTTTTTTATTAGACTATTTTGCCAGAAGACAGGCTTTTGAACACCACTGATATTTTTATAGAGTTCAAAATTCAACATTTCTGAGTCAAGGGCTGGTTCCCTAATCTTATTTTGATGATGTTTCATTTAAGACAGCATCGTAAATAATTCTAGTTACTTACCTAAATATTTTCTCCCTAGTTTGGTAAACTTAATCCATTGTATAAATGTTTTTCATAAACATTAACAAATTATAGACTTCCTTAATGGAAGTATCATTTTTTTTAAATTAAAATCAGAAATCTTATTTCCTGTGGACACTACCTATTTCTTTAGGTATTTTAAGCTGTGAAACTTCTCAAAAATTATGGTAACTTAGTTTAGAGTTTGGCCTTTCTAATAAGATTCTACTCCCAAAGCTTGCTGTTATGTACTAAATGTTTTCAATTTAACTTGTAAACTGATAAATATTTTATTTCTCTAATTTAAAAGTGATTAATATATTTCCAGATATTATTATAATGATAATTATAATGTTCTTCTATAATGTTTAGTTAACACAGTCATGGTGGAAAAAAAGGGAGTATTGGCCATCTATTATTTTAAATAAGTTAATGTAATGTTCTGCTTAATGCTAGATCTCAGTCTCAAGCCCTGGGGCAAACAGTGACATAAATGTTAAGAAAATTGCAAGTATCGGTGATGTCTGTGAATCTATGAAGCAACAGCTCTTGGTCTTGGTGGAATGGGCAAAATACATTCCTGCCTTCTGTGAGTTACCACTGGATGACCAGGTATAAATTAAAGAAATTATGACTGCTTTAAAAATTGTTTTTGTGAACTTTGCTAATTTCTAGTATTTGAATCATCTTTGAAACATATCTTGTATTAGATAATGGATAAATCATCTTGTGAGGAAAGGATCAGGTTTTCTTATCTTTTCACCTTCTTGTTCTATCAAGAGGTACAACTGTGTGACTTCTATTATAGGGGTCTAGCAAGCATTGATTGGATGAGAGTTACTCAACACCATTCTGTCCTCTTGGAGATTAGAAAACTTCTATGAGGAAGGAAGTCAGACAACAAATAACTACCATTGTAAGACAAAGTATTAAAACAGTAAATGTCTGGGAAGTAAGTGGTGTGCTGTGGTGTTTTGATTTCCAGATATGTGAAAATACCTTAAAAATACCTGTCCATTCCTAGAGAAAACATGTGAGAGGTGTTGGTGTCATTGTGGGTTCTTTGTACAACTACCATATAAGTTTTCCCTTTCATGTTGGCATTTTATTCTAGCATTTATTGTATAGAAATATAGATATGGCCAAAAATGTCTGTAGAATCATGATATGAAATCTACAGAAAAAAAATTCAAATATAGTCATCCTTTCCTAATATATATTATACTTTTCATGTGTATGTTAAGACATTTTAATTAATAATTAGAAACTTGGTCTGTGAAGATTAGATTATTTGTTTCAGATTGGGTTTTAACTCATCTTCTGTTAATTTTCTCACATTGAGAGAATTAACCTATGATAAATGCTATACTCATTGTATATTTTTATACCCTCTGACCAATTTTATCATTGACACTCAAAAACAAAACAACATCAACAAAAAGAAATCAAAGGGAAAAGTCCACAATTGTGTAAAAATCAAAGAAAGGCAAAAAATGTGTGCAATCAGAACAAAAATCATTATAGGAAATTAGCAGTTATATTTCTAAGAAAACATTTTACCTTGTGACAGGGAAAAACATACTGTGAAATGTGAAATCACTCTTAAAATGTTCTATAACTGCCTTCCTGGGATGAGTCATGGTTATTGACATGTCATAAAGATAGCTTGGCTCAGAAGGCTATGCCCGAATGAATAATGCTAAATTGCTAAAACCTACCAGTCTCACCCCAAGCAATATAAGTAGGGTTATGTTATTTATCAGTTTTATATTTTTATTATCTGGCTTCTTTAAAAGTTGCTGACTTAAAGTCAATGGTTTAAATATTGGGAAATTTAAATCCAATAATCAGTCAAAAATAGTGTTTGCTTACTAACTAGTACCTAATATTAACAGCATAACATTATTACCCATGGATTAGTGAATGCCTTTTGTGGATAAGGCACTGAGGAATTAGTTTTCACATACATGATCAATTACATTGTTTTATTTAATTGTCTCAGGAGCTCTGTGGTGTAGGTGTTTTCTCCATTTTACAGTTTCTAAAACAAACTCTAGATCAGTTTAATTCAATCCATAATTTCATTAAATGAGTACTTCCGAGGCAACGAGTGCTTCTAGTTTTAGGAAGTATGGTAATGTGTAGTAAAAGTAAAGATTGCCTCACTAGTCTCATAAAGTTTGTGATCTAATTGGGAGAGACAGACAATAAAAACTATACAAATTATGAGTAAATTCATTCTAGGTGAGGACAAGTTCTATAAAAGGCTGTACAGGGACTAGGATGAGTCCTTGGGGAATGGGAATGGGGTGGAAAGAAACCCTTTATAGAAGAATCAGAAAAGATATTTCCTGAGACCTGGATGACCATGGGTCAAGCACATGAAGATCCAAGGAGCAAGAGTTCTGCTTGCAGGAACAACACATTCAAAGGTTTTGAGTCAGGCAGGAGCAATGTTAACAAATGTTGCGATAAAGTCAGAGACATGGATAGTAGGCAAAGGATTAAACTCCCCAGTGCCTCCTGTCACCTGTGAGGCCATGACTGGAGAATTTGAATTTTATTCTAAAGACTATAGGAAACCATTGAAAAGTTTTCAGCAAAGGGTAACATTAAGTAATTATTGTTTTTAAAAATGTTACCTTAGGATCTCTGCCAAGAAGGATTTAGGATGGAGGAACCAGAAAGGAAGCAAGAGTACCTACTGAGTATGTTATTATGATCCTGGGTCTGGACCAGTGTTATGGTAATAGAGATAGAAATCAGCACATTGACTTGGCTTAGCTCATTTGGTAGAGTGCTGCTCAGCACTCCCTGACGACCCAGGTTCTACCCCCAGCACTGCAACAATGGGAGAAGGATGTGGCAATCCACTCCCAAAGCAATCCCCAAACAACCAGCCATTGAAAACCCTATGAGTGTTGCATGAGTTGGACCTGACCTGATGACATCTAACAACAACAACAACAACAACAACAACAACAACAACATATTTTGAAAAGCAGCACTAGGGTTTACCGTATAGTTAAACTAAAAATAGATTCTTGTTGGGATGATGGTAACATTTACTAAGACTATGAAGAAAGACATAAGAGAAGCCTTACTTTGGTAGATAGTCCCTTTGAAGTGTTTCCTCTCCTTAGTGGTGCTGCTCAGTATGCACTTGAATCTGTGAATGAAGCTCAGTGGAGAGCTTACTGCAAAAACTATGAAGTTCAATCTAGAAAGGGTCAGAACCCAGACCTCTACCCTTTGTTCACTATAAGCCCTGACTTCACTTTTGTTTATTTGGTTTATTATGTGAAGGAGATTATATTTTACATATATTTCTATCATTTAGTTTTCATGAGTACACTTACATATTTTATTACTAATTTCATTTTACAGATGAAAAACAATGAGTCCCAAACATATTGGCCAATTTATGCAATGTTGAACAGGGAGTGAGTAGCGAAGTTAGGATTTGAACTCAAGTTAATTTGATTCTGCTTCCCTTTAAAACAGCTGGTCTGTGTTTGTTCTGCTGCCATTGTACTAACTTGTCAGGTTGTTTGAGAAATTTTGAAAAGTAACATCTATTGACTTGCTAACAGAAAGCTGGAAGGCTTAATGATGGCAAGTATCTGTGAATACTGTATGTTGTTAGAACAAAACAAAACAAAACTAGCCCCAGCCTAAAGAACACTGTGAGTTAATCAGACTCATATTGTACTGTCTTTTAATCATTGTACTTTATAATTAATTGTTGAACTTGGAATTTTTCATTAAGGTGGCCCTGTTGCGAGCTCATGCAGGGGAACACTTACTGCTTGGGGCTACAAAGAGATCCATGATTTATAAAGATATTTTGCTTTTGGGTAAGTTTTTTTTTAATTTAAAAAGAAATTATGTATAATTCAACCTTATAATAAAATATGCAGAGTCTATTCTGTATGTACCAGGCATTCACAGAAACTGTCAAATGATGCTCTTGCTCCATTGAATGTAATTCATCGTGTTCTCGCTCAGCCTCATATTTATTTGCCTTGATTACACCTAAGTTCAGAGTGCAGTGAGATGATTGGAGACCATTAAGATTCAAAAATGAAACAGAAGTTGGATGTGGTGGCTCAAGCCTGTACTTATAGCTCCTTGGGAGTCTGAGATAAGAGGATCACAAGTTCAAGTCCTGCTTGGTCTACATAGTGAGTTCAAGGCCAGCCTCAGCAACTTAGCAAGAGAGACTGTCTCAAAAATAAAAAAGGGCTAGGGATGTGGCTCAATAGTCAAGCACTTGCCTAGCATCCATAAGCCCCTGGGTTCAATCCCTGGAACATACATATGAAGAAGGAGAAGAAGGAGGAGGAGGAGAAGCAGGAGGAGAAGAAGCAGCAGGAGGAAGAGGAGAATGTTGTTCACTAAATATAATATTGAGGCATATTTACATCTTATTAGGATGAAGAATTACTGATTGAAATAACCAGCTGTCGAGTTTTCATACGCCTTCAGTGTCTTCTTAATAATTATTTTTGCATTCTTCTAAGGAACATGTTTCTCTCCCGTGATTTTATTACCCTCATACTATATTATCAAGTTGGGGGCTGGGATTTAGCTCAGTTGGTAGAGCGCTGTGCTGCAGTCTCTGAGGTCCCGAGTTCAATTCCTGGCACTGCAAAAATGGGAGGAGGGCCTGGCAATCCACTCCCAAGGCAATCCCAAAATAGTCAACCATTGAAAACCCTATGAGGGTCGCTATGAGTCGGATACCGACTCAACGGCACCTAACAACAATAACAACAACAACATACTATCAAGTAATCAAGGGAAAATTTTGGTGGCAATGCCTGAAGAATTTTGATATATAAAAGTGCTAAAAGAAGCAAAGTAGAATGGCAGGTGGAAAGAGGAAAAAGTCACAAGAGAAAAGCTTTTGTTTTCATTAAATAATTGTTTCTGTTCCCCACCTTACTTAGCCCATCAAATTAGATTTTGAGTGTTGAGGTCCTTCTAATGCTTATAGCTTTCCCATTCTCTGCCTTGTGCAAAATGACTAAATTGTTTATTTTAGTTATTTTTTGTGATAATTATTTTGGCCCCAAATATAAATGAATGGAACATAATGTAACAATAGCTAAATCTGTTGAGGGCTTACTGTGGAAATATTTGTGTTTCAGTGCTTTACGTGTACATACACATTGTCTTATTTCACTACTGAAATAAGTACTCTGTTGTTTAGCCCAAGGTGAAGAAATTAACTTGGAGAAAATTTACATAAGGGCACAAAGGAGAGGAGAGATCTATGATTCTAAATCTATAGTGTGACCACAGAGACTCTGCCCTGACATTATGTCAAATACTTCTAGTAAACACCTCAGATACTGTTCTCACTATAGATCTGAATATAATATGTCCTAGAAAACAAAGTGTATATATCATTCTAAATTGTTTTACCCTGAAGAACTACATAAGCTAACTTTCCATAAGAGTGAAGCTAAACAAAACAAAAAAAAACAGAAAACAAACCAACAACCAAAAAACCCAAAGTGACTATATGAAATACGAAGAGATGGATATGTTAGTTATCTTGATTCTGATAATTATTTCCTAATGTGTATGTCACCCACAGCTGTACTGCTGTGGCAGCAGATCCTGTCAGATCTTGGAAGCTAAGCAGGGTCAGGCCTGGTTAATACTTGGATGGGAGACTGCCTGGGAACATCAAGTGCTGTCAGCTTGGGAGAAGGACCTGGCAACCCACTCCCAAAAAGCAATCAGCCATTGAAAACCGTATGAGTAGCAGAGAAGCACTGACAATAGCGTTTTGCCTGTTGTATATAGGGTTTCCATGAGTTGGATACCGACTCAACAACACCTAACGACAAACCACAGCGTATATATACAGCTAAACATCATATTATTTTGTTTGTTAGGTGCTGTTGAGTCAGGTCCAACTCATAGCAACCCTATATACAACAGAAGGAAACACTACCTAACAGTGCGATGCACACGATCTTTTTGTATTTGAACTCATTGTTGCAGACACTGTTTCTTCTCATTTTGAGTCGTGTCACATCAGCAATGGAGGTCCCAGGGGTTTAACCTTATTTGTATCATTAAGGTTGACTTTACTTTGAGGAGGCAACTCTTCCCCAGTCTTTCTTGAGTGCCTTCCAGCCTGGGGGTGCTCATTTTCTGGCACTATATTTAATAGTGCTTTTCTGCTATTCTTAGGGTTTTCAGTGGCTAATTATTTGAATTATTTGGAGAGTGGGCTGCTGAGTCCTTCTCACTAGTCTGTCTCAATCTGGAAGCTCAGTAGAAACCTGTCCACAATGGGTGGCCCTGCTGGTATCTGAAATACCCATGGCATAGCTTTCAGTATCACAGCAACATGCAAGCTCCGGCAGCATGACAAGCTGACAGGCTCGTGGGAGAAATATCACATTGTACATATTCAGTGTGTACACTATTTTTGTCTGTCATTCCTCAGTAACTCAGGGAAAAAGAATGAGATAATATCAAGTGAGTACTTTTGGACATATTGTTTCCCTTAAGATTCTTGTGTTAATTAATTTTTCATGACTGTGACAAAATATCTGAGATAATCAACTTAAAAGGAGGAAAGGTTTATTTTGGATCACAGTTGCAGAGATTTCAGCCCAGGGTTGCTTGACCCTATTGCTTTGGGCCTGAGGCAGGACAGTACATTTCTGGTGGCAGCGTGTGGCAGAGGACTCCTGTTTGCCCCATTGTGGCTAGGAAGCAAAGAAGAGAGAGGAGACAGCAGAGTCTCAATAGTCCCCTCATGGGCATGCTGCCAATGATCTAATTTCCTTCCACCAGGCTCTACCTTCTGAGGTTGTCACTACCTCTCAAAAGTACTATGGGCTGAGGACCAAGACTTCAACGCCTATATCTTTGGGGGACATTCAAGATTCAAACTATAGTAATTATTTTTGCTTGCCAAAGAAGAATTCAGAATATTTTGCTTTTTTTGGCCAGGGAGGGGTTGGGGAATGGATTTTCGTGGGAGGTTGGAGATTATTGGAGATTGAGCCCAGGACCTTGCACGTGTTAGGCAAGTACTCTACCACTGAGGTGCACTGCTGGCCCCTTTTCTATTCTTATTTTGAGACAGAGTCTTGATAATTTGTGTAGTCTGCCTCTGGCCTCAAACCTGCAAACCTCCTGCCTCAGCCTGCAGAGTCCCTGGGATTACAGGCATCAATGACAATGCCTTGTTATTCTGCTTTCTAGAATACAGAAAAAAAGCAATTTAACTTTATTTTATAAGTATGTTAAATATTTACCATATTATGGCCAAAGAAAGATCTTGAGGGATTGGGTATTTCCACTCTCTATCCCATTTCCACACTGCCTTGAGCTCTGCCCCACAAAGTGGTCAATCTACCTCTATTAAATCCAGGAATAGGGAGTATGCTATACATGAGGCACCTCATGAGAATGCACATGCTGTATTTTCCCTTTAAACTGTGTCTCAATAGCTCTTACTCCTTCTTATGCCTAGAGCACCACAAGAGTGCTGTTTTTAATCCACTGTAAGCAAGGAAGATTCTTTAGGATTTGTGCTATGTTCATTAATGAGTAAGACACTAATAGATGACTGACAAACAGGAAAGCTAATGATTACATGTTGATTGTCCCTTGTCAATTATTAGCTTATTAGTCTGTACTTTTCTGTTATCACTAGTAACTGAGGCTGTTAAAATGCATGTGATCACATTATCATTGTTACAAATCCTTCAATTACTCTTCAGTTCTAACATTGCTAACTGAACACTACTGAGAGATGACGTACTAACACTATGCCTTCAAGAGCAGACCATTTTAAACATTGGTTTGTAAAAATTTAAATACCTTCTGACAACTTGGCAGAGAAGGTAATTTTTCTTTTCATCTTAGGAAACAATTATGTTATTCACCGGAACAGCTGTGAAGTTGAGATCAGCCGTGTGGCCAATCGGGTTCTAGACGAGTTGGTTCGACCATTTCAAGAAATCCAGATTGATGATAATGAGTATGCGTGTTTGAAGGCAATTGTATTTTTTGACCCAGGTTTGTTTGCAAAACCCCATTAAAGAATTAATATAATGGCAATTAAAGTACTTTTTCATATTAGAACATTTACGCTCACATTCTGGCTAGATTAAAGCTTCAGCTTGCCCTTTTTGTCCCTTTATTAGATGCAAAAGGGCTAAGTGACCCAGTGAAAATTAAGAACATGCGGTTCCAAGTGCAGATCAGCTTGGAGGACTACATCAACGATCGGCAGTATGACTCCCGAGGCAGGTTTGGAGAGCTGCTTCTGCTCTTGCCCACGCTGCAGAGCATCACCTGGCAAATGATAGAGCAAATACAGTTTGTTAAACTTTTTGGCATGGTCAAAATTGACAACCTACTTCAGGAAATGTTACTGGGTGGTGAGTCCATTTAAGAATTTCTACTTTATTGATTAGTGTTGCTCTAAGGACATTAGACCAAGTTTTCCCCCATTTATTTACTTTTGGTTATGTTTATTTCATCTTTTGAATCACCATATGTTCCTATGTCTTTCACCATGATATAATAAATTCAACTCATTACATTTAGAAAATCTGCAAAGCCCATTGGAGGAAGACAAAAATACTTGAACAGATTCGAATGCCTATTCTTATCAGGCTCCACCATGTTCCTTCTGCCCAGTGCCTTTGACTTCTATTTCAGATCTTTTAAAATATGGTAAATAGAAATCTGTTGCCTGCTTTTAGGGAATTGCAGCACTGACTGTATATAAATTAAGTGGCTTAAAAATGAACATTTTTCTCCTGAAGGAATTAACTGACACAAGATAGTAGAAGAAAATGAGACTTCAGTGCTGTAATAAATGTCAGGAATAAGTTAAGAAATTGTTTATTTTGTGTTCTTATTTAGATTACATTTCCTTGTAAAATAACTGTGTTTATTTTTAGTTTTCTGGTACTTAATGTGTTCCTAACAATATCTTTCTGAAATAAAGGTGGTTCAGCTATTCAGGTGATTCCAAATACTATAAGCTTGAGGTAAGGGATTCTTGGAACTGCCTTAAAAACAGGCAGCAAATCTACTGATTCCAGGAAACAGCACATAGGATCCATTATTACTGCACAATATTATGATACAACATTAATCTAGCCTATGTTCAGAGAAAGGTGACATTGCTCTAAATAAGGCAGTGGTTCTATCAACTTAGTTTTGAATTCTCGAAAAACATTTTGCAAAAATAGCAATATTGAAGCTGTCAGTTGAAACATCTATGCCAAGGTAAACTTGTTGTTCTTGATAAACATCACTAATGCAAGCATTTGTTTTATATTCTGCAGGTACTACCAATGAGGCTAGCCATCTCCATCATCCAATGCATCCACATTTGTCTCAAGATCCACTAACTGGACAAACTATACTTCTAGGTCCCATGTCAACACTGGTGCATACAGATCAGATCTGTAAGTATCAAGTATAGTTTTCTGCCATGAGACTTCTTAAAATTAAATATTTGAAAAAAAGTAGAATTTGAGCGAGGACTATGTTAGTAACCAGAAATTGCAAAAATTAGGTAGAATTTCCTCTCCAGGACCCAATTGGAGAGACTGTAGTTATTCAGTGAGGTACTTTTTCTCCCTAGACATGAGTTTACTTCCTCAACTGAAGTTGTAAGAATATAGATTTTTCTATTTCATAGGTTTTGGTAGCACAAGAGAACATATGAATAGTTCTAGATTTACATGGTGGTGTGGAACCAATAAATGACATACACCACCTAGCTTTGCATGACGGTGATACACGCCTGTAATCGCCCCAACTTGGGGGGCTGAGGTAGTAGGATCAATCACAAGTTTGAGATCAGAACTTAGCAAGACCCTGTCTCAACATAAAAAAAAAAGGGCTAGGGGCACAGCATAGTGGCAGAACACTTGAAAGTATGTGCCAAGTCCAATACTCAACCCCAAAGTAGCGCGCGCGCGAAAGAGAGAGAGAGAGAGAGAGAGAGAGAGAGAGAGAGGTCAAAACAGTAGGCACTCTTTTACTATACATTATAAATATATAGAGAAATTGAAGAAAAAGTAATACTCATATTTACTTAGTACACTGTAATTTAAAAAATTAGAAACATTGATAATTAGAGCATTTTATTGTTTGTGGTGAAAAAAATATGAAAAGTAGTTTAAATAGTACTTGCTGCCTTCTTTTACAACTTACAATAGGAAGTGAATATGTTTTCTGTGCCTTGATGAATTTCCCCGTTTGGAAGTTTGGATAAGCTTCTAACATTTTACACTTTGCATGTCCAATGTCCTGAAATATCTCTGAGAATTTGTTTAATGTGATATTCTTGGCTGATTTCACTTCCTTTGGGACATCTTTGTTACTTTCTTCAGTAGTTTCCTCATGTAGGTGGACAAATTTTTCTTCACTAAGTTCCTGGCTGCATATTTGGAGTACTGAACAGTTGTTGTTGTTAGGTGCCGTCAAGTCGCGTCTGGCTCATAGCAACCCTCATAGGGTTTTCAATGGCTGACTGTTTCAGGATTGCCTTGGGAGTGGGTTGCCACACCCTTCTCCCATTTTTGTGGTGCTGGGAATCAAACTCGGGATCTCAGAGACTGTAGAGCAGCGTTCTACCAACTGAGCTAAATCCCAGCCTGTATTGAACAGTGGTAGTGTCAAAATCCCCATGATCAGCTACTTCTTCTATGATTCCATTTATATTTGATTTGAATTTCAGTTGTAGCATTATTGCTTTTAATTTCATTGTTGCACTTTTATCTTTGTAGGGAGAATACTTCTTCAATTATCTATTTCTTTATTATTACTAGGTGTTTGTTTGTTTGTTTGTTTGTTTGTTTGTTTGTTTTTTGAGTCAGGGTCTCATTAAGTTCCACAGGCTGCCTCTGGCCTCAAACTTGGAATCCTCCTGCCTCCGTCTACTGAGTTACTGGGATTACAGGCATGCAACACCATGCCTAGCTCAATTATCTATTTTTGTAAAATGTTATATGAATGCCTCACTTGGCGACAACTACTCATTTTGCCGTCCACATAAGCTGAATACATGATGTTCACTGACCAATTATGCATAACTTAAAAGATGTGATGTGATTGATGACTAATCACAAAACACATGTTACTTAGGAAGTTGTTTATAGACTGAAGAGCTGCCATCAAAGTTTGAATTTATGTAATTCTTCATAGTTAATTGTGAGTTACCATGGTGACAGAAATTTTTACCATATTGTTGCAACAGTGGTGCAATTTAGCTAAGATGTGGTAACCTGAATTTTTGTATAAAGTGAGAGCTACTTATGAAACCTCTTTGGACCTCAAATAACTCTAAGTATTAGAGGTTGTTAGTAGCTAAGATAAATGGATATTGTTGCAAGTTTAATGCAAAGTATATTTTTCTAAGCTACTTTGAGGATAAAAATTCTATTTGACAAAATACCTTTTAAGTGACTAATTGTGTGTTAGGTTTTTTTGTAGTTGTGAAGAATACCTGGGAAAAAAATTTGGGAGGAAATGTTTATTTTGGCTTATAGTTTCGGAGATTTCAATCCATGGTTGCTTGGCCCTATTGCTGTGGGCCTATGGTGAGGCAGAGCATCATGGCAGAGAGGGCATAGTAGAGCAGAGCTGCTTACTTCATGACAGCCAGGAAGCAGAAAGCAAGAGACAGGAAGGGGCCAAGGACAAGATGCCTGGTAACCTAATTCCTCCAGCTGGCCCCTGCCTCCTACAATTTTTACCACCTTCCAAAATGGTGCCATCAGCTGGGGACCAAACCTATAACACATGAATCTGGCAGCATTTCATTTTCAAGCCACAACAAATTACATATGAGTTTATACTAATGAATCCTAGATTTACCTTTGGTTTTTAGCCTCTGTATGCTAAACTAGCTAAATCACTGAGATGATTTAAGTTATTGTGATATAATTATTACACATGTTTATATTGCCAACTGAATTTACAGGCTCAGTTGATAGGGTGGTGCCCTGTGCTCTCTGAAGCCCTGGGTTTGATCTCTAGTACCATCCTTAGCACTGCAAAAATGGGAGAAAGATGTGGCAATTCACTCCTGAAGCAACTCCTAAACAATCAGCCATTTAAAACCCTATGAGGGTGGCTATGAGTTAGACCTGACTTGATGGCACCTAACAACAACAACTGAATTTACACATCTTTGATAACTAGTTACAATGCTGTTGTATCCACATGTTCCATGTAATGGAACAACAATTTCTGGAGTACCACTTGGCTGCTGGCTGGTGGTAGGAAAAAAGTAGAGGCCACAAAAATGCATGTTATCATACTATCCTTTAGATATACTTTAGATAGCACTTTAGGTAGACTTGTGAGTGTTTGAAACACAAAATTCTTTGAACATATGAGAGAAAAATGAGATATTTAGGAAAAAATACAAATTCTGGAAGTTATATGGCATACATACTCTGTGAGTCCCAAAGTACTTGAAAGACATTAACTTGGGACCAGTCCTGAAAAGTAATGTTACTTTTCATTTAATATATACTTAAGAGGAGAAAGTCTTTGGGATTGTGTCTCTTAGAGTTCAGTTATTCATAAACTCAAAAAGTAAAACACATTAACAGCACATTAAGTATTGCAGGCATCAGTTAGTAAAAGAGTTTGACAATTCTGCTGGTGGTAGAAACCTTCATTATTTACTTATATATTGCTGGATTTTTTAATTTATTTATATTTTGAGGCAGGGTCTGGCATTGTAGCCCAGACCAGGCTAACCTGGAACTCACTATGTAGCCCAGGCTGGCCTCAAATTGTTGGTCCTCCTGCCTCAGCCTCCCAAGTGCTGGGTTTACAGGCATGCACCACTGTGCCCAGTTCCTTTACGTTTTAAATGCTAGAGTTATAGTACTTCAAAACATATGAGTATTTGATCACCTTAATATTTTAAGAATGGCATCATCATGTTTTTCATTTTTTACCTTTTTCAACATAGTAAGACTTACTTACAAAGGAAAACTTTGCTTTGCTTCTCCTCATTTGTAATAATTTATGTTAGAGACAAAGGAAGACATTAAGTTCACGCAAAAAAAAAATTAAGTACATGCATATCTTCTTAGTCTTTCAGAGAAGGCCACTACTATTTTAAATCCATTCTTCCTACCAAGAAATAATTTGAAAAGCACATTTGAATATTCATTTGTCAATTAAGTTGCATTTAAAAATGTTATTTCTGATTACTAATCTGTATTTTTTCAATAATATAAAGTTAATGTATTAAAGAATACTAGGCAAAAGAAGACTTTCCTTGTTTTTGTTTATAGAATCTGAGAAAAAAAACCTATAAAGTTTACAGTGCAGTATGGTCAAACATTTTCTGTTAGTTCTATTAAATACATGAAATAATAATGTAATAAAAATATTTCAACTTTTTTAAAATTATAAAATAGCTTCTAGGTTATTTTATAATATGGGAAAAGTTCAAAAGAGGAAGAAATGCTATCCTAGACAATATTCAAACTACAAATTTTTATATTCAATTTAAGTTTTTATATTTGATTACTTTCTATTCAATTACTCAGGCTTGCTCTTTGCATTGTCAGGGAAAAGACAGGCCTGCTCAATTGTAATAGAATAATTGTGAAGCGACAAAGCCAGTATGTTTCAGATGCTTCTGACTAAAGCTTGTATTTAAAAACACTTGAATATTGTTGTTGTTGTTGTTAGGTGCCGTCGAGTCGGTATCCGACTCATAGCGACCTGCATAGGGTTCTCAATGGCTGAGCGCTTCTGGATTGCCTTGGGAGTGGATTGCCAGGACCGTCTCCCATTTTTGCGGGGCTGGGAATTGAACTCGGGGCCTCAGAGACTGCAGCGCTCTACCCACTGAGCTAAATCCCAGCCCCTACACTTGAATATATCCTAACTTTAATTTTTATGCTATCTAGTATGTCAGAATCACTAGGATCCAAAAAAAAAAAAAAAAAGGTATTTTAATTTTGTGCATTTTGACTGCAACTATTATGAAGATTTATTTTAATATTTGAAAAAGATAATATTCTGTTAATTCTTTCTACTAAACTTTTTCTGCTGCATTTATTGGGAAATTAAATTCTATAAATCCTATTAAGAGAGGCAGAAAACACCTTAAAGTGAACATGAAGACTTTTAAAAACATGATCTATTATGTTTAATGCTAGTTGGAGAAGTGGAGTGAGAGTACTTCTTCATCATTATGTTAATAGGCTGATAATGCATCATATACACCAGTATTTTACATCTGATCTTTAAAAATACTTTCAAAATGGTAATAATGCACGTCAGCATTGGGTAAGATTTAATGCGGCAGGACAGGTTGTCTGCTACCATCTCATACAATTCTCTAATTCTTTTTCAGCCACTCCTGAAACCCCACTCCCTTCCCCGCCACAAGGCTCTGGACAAGAACAGTACAAAATCACTGCAAACCAAGCTTCAGTCATTTCACACCAGCCCCTGTCCAAACAAAAACAATTGTAAGAACATGTTTACGTTTGAACAGCACTGCGTAAATGTGAAAAGTTGTTGGTCTTGAAATATCTCAGGATAGTAATTTTGGCAAACCCTTAGCCAAGGCTTCTTCATGGTGCTGTTTTAAGATGGTAACCTATCTTCTTGTTTATATGCTCATTTTGTTTGTTGTTGCTATGGTGTAAAACTATCACATGCAACCAATGGATATTTGAGTTTGAAGTTGTGTATATAGTGTATTGTTTTCAACTGTCCCTGTGCTGTACCTGAACCAGTTGAATCCTATGTACCACTTTCATTTGTTTACATAATATTAATTTAAATCTGTAAATAATTGCTTTATTGTGATGTGATGCAGAACTAAGTATTCTTTTTCGCTAAGAATAGATTAGAAATGCTAGGTTAATATAAAATGAGTCACTTAAAAAATAAATTATAAACTTGCCAATTAGAAAAGGAAAGAAGTGGCTGTAGAATAGTGTATTTCTTTGAAGAAGAATAACTCGAGGGCATTCTCTGGCTAAGCAGCATCTTTTTGGTCCACAATTAAATAGGCTTGTCTTAAATTCAGAAAACTATTAAAAACCATTTCAAGGATGACTGGGTACTCTTTGAAACCTGATTGTATTTGAAGATGTATGCTAAGGTAAAATGTGTTTGTTTTATCCGTTAGGGTACAAGCAAAACTGTAACAAAACAATCCTGAACATTGGCCCAACCAAGTCAGACATTTATTTCTCTCTCCTGAAATGGTCTAGAAAATCATCCATTGACTAGAAATTAGCACATTTCACTTCATGCTTCCAGGGATGCCAGGACAGCAGGGTTGAGGTAGGAAGCCTGTGCCAGCCAAAGCTGCACAACTCTGGGAGAAATGATACTTGGGACACATTGGCTGTCAACCACAGAAGTGCCTCTTTTAATCCTTCCAATGCTGGTAGACGCCGTACTACTTCTCTTCTATAAATAAAGAAACCTCTACACCAAGGGCTTAAGGATATAACTGAGGTTCATAAACCTACAGAACTAAGAGTGGCCCACTCAAACCCTCTCTGGTTGACTCTGTCTTTGAAAGACAGAGTGGAAAGAAAAACGTGAACTTCTTACTCACAGCATGTTTTTTAAAAATATGCAGTTGAGTTATGATGAATACCATCCATCATGGTACTTGTAATATATATTTATATGTGGGAATGAGTGTAAAATTGTTGCAGTGTGAACAAGAAGCCAATTTTGCACTTTTAACAAGTCTCCTTGCTAAAAATGTTAAAGAAAAAAAAGAAATTTTGACAAAACAGAAGCAAATTCAAATTACTGCTTTAGCAGATTTTCAAAAATTCAGCAATCCAAGAATGTACTGAATGTCTAATTTTCTAGGCTGAGAAGTATAGTGCATTGAACTCTAAGTTTCTTGATGTCATCTATAGCTAGAGTTTATTTTTTAAAAGTTAATAATAGGCTGCTTCATGAAGCAGTGACTCTCCCCCCTTCTATATTTATTGAAGTAGGGAAAACTAGTTGAGTAACTATCAATGATATATAAAAAGAAAAAAAGAGCATCTGAACCTGTAATATACTGAACAGTTTTTTAGGACACTTCAAAATTTCTAAGATTATGATTCATAACTTCTACCTACCTTACAAACATAAAGGTTTTTGTTAATGTTAAATAATTTACTGGCCCTTAAAGTAAAGTTGAACTTTTGAAGTGTAAACATGATGTGTAAAAGTGATCAGTGATTTAATAGAATCAATGATATTCCTTCAAATGGTGGTACTTTTATGAAACTATAATATACCATTGAATGAAGGAGGAGAAGAACAGGAAAGAAAGACAAATATTCAGAGAAAGAGAAAGAGAGGGAGGAGAGTAAAGTTTCTTAACTCTTTATTTTTTGAAAATTTATTCTAGTACCCATTTTATGAAATAGTCAGGTTTTTTATTTTCATAAATACAAATATCTTCTGTAGGTTTCTACTTCTTTTTAGATTGCTCACATAAAAGATATCTTTAAAAATAGTCAATTTAAGCTACTATAACAAAATACTATAAACTGGGCAGTCTATAAAAACCAGAAATTTATTTTGCACCATTCTCCACATTAAGAAGCCCAAGATCAAGGCACTGGTGGGTCCGATCTCTGGTTCATAGATAGCACATTCTAGCTGTCACCTCTCACTCATGTGGACAGGACAAGGCAGCTTTTGGGAGCCTCTTTTGTAAGGGAATTATTCTCATCCATCAAGGCTCCATCCCCATAACCTAATCACCTATCAGTGTCTCCACCTCCTAGTATTATCACCTTGGTGGTTAGGTTTCAATACATAAATTTGGGAGGGATTGGAGACTGGGTGGGGAACACATACCAGGCCATAGCAAATGCCTTTAAAATATAAAACATAAATTTATTTTTGGTGAATAATTTGTCTACAAATATTTACTAAACATGTTTTGGAAATTATTGCTAATTATTTTATTTTAATAACCATGGTCAGGGAATTTGTAATATAATATTTTTATATACTGAACTGCCAAAAATAC
>VMDO01026419.1:13220-26858 GCA_007922755.1 Pedetes capensis | reverse complement strand
CATATATATATATATATATATATATATATATATATATATGTATGTATAGACACACACATATAATGTGTCAGGGTGCCAAAATTAAGAGGTGTTAAGTATATATTATTTTTTGAAGTTGAATTAAATTATGGTACCAATGTGTAGTATGATGTTTGCTCAGATGATTGCATTAAGCAAATGAATGCTAGTACCACTATGCAACAGGCAGGACAAAGAAAAGTGCAGAAGCATAGTTGTCCTTTAAGGAGTGTAAGACAATTTTGAAGCAGCATTTGAAATTTTATAATGTGGAAGTACAACAATGGAGATGTGAGTATGCAAGAGAACATCCAACACTCCTATTAATTGCACATATTTGTGATAAGTTTGAGAACCATGCTACTGTGTGTGATGTGCACAAAGGTAGTTCCAGGAGGCCTTACACAGAAAGAAGTTCAGCTTATTCTGCTATGGTTATGAGTTTGAGCACCTCTAGTAATTGCAGCAGTCAAATGTAACTTGTATTCATCTTCTGTTACTGGCATATATTGAGTATTATAATTTTTAAACTATTTTTATTGAAAATTATTAATGTACAACTTAATGTATTTCATTCTGACATGCATTTCATTATGACATTTCCATGTATGCCTTTCATTGTACATTACACAGATAATTTCCCCATTTCCCTCTTGTGCACCTCCTCCCCCTTCTCCCACCCCCTCACCAAAGGCCTGTCTTCTACATTGCATGTCTTTTTGTGGGATTATTTTTCTATACGCCCTTGGATCCCAATTATGATTTAGATCCAAACTTTTTTCTCTAGTGGTCTATCTTTTTACATTGTCACTAGTACTACATGAATAATCTAGCCCTTTTGTATTATTTCCATACTTTGGTATGGTATTATTGGTATTATTATAATTATTTTCTAAAGTTTGGCTGTTTATTTTGAGGTTGCCCTCTCTGTCATTCCTCACTCCTCCTTGCCCTTCCTCCCCCTCCTGTCTTTTCCCATCATCTCTTCCTTTTACTAGATCCCTCCCTCCTTCTTTCTACTCCCTAAATTGTCCCTTCTCCGCTAAGTTGATTTTAGCTTTTTATTATGTTCCAATTTCTGTATAGGATTTATTTTCCTTCTTTTAAATTTGACTCAGCTCCCCCATATGAGTGAGAATATGTGGTATTTCTCTTTTTGTGCTTGTGTTCATTCACTTAAAATAATTTTCTCTAATTCCATCCATTTGGCTGCAAATGGCATTCTTTCATTCTTTCTTTTTTCTTTTTTGATTGCTGAGTACAATTCCATTTTGTATATGTACCATGGTTTTCTTTTTTACCCCTTCTTCTGTTGATGCACACTTTGGTTGACTCCATATCTTTGCTATTGTGAAAAGTGTTGCATTGAACATGAAGGTGCAGGTGTCTCTGTGGTATGGTGACTCACCTCCCTTTGGGTATATTCCCAATAGTGTTACAGCTGGGTCACATGATAGATCTATTTTTAGTACCTCCATATTGATTTCCAAAGTGGTTGGAGCAATTTACAGATCTACCAGCAGTGTAAGACGGTTCCCTTTTCTCCAGAGCCTCACCAGCATTTCTTTTATAGATCTTGGACAGTCTTACTGGAGTAAGGTGGAATCTTAGCATTGTTTTGATTTGCATTTCCCTAATGGCTAGGGATATTGAGCATTTTTCATGTGTTTCATGGCTTTATAAGCTTCTTCATTTGAGAACTGTCTGTTCATTTCCTTTGCCCATTTGTGTATTGGGTTACTTGTTTTCTTTGGTATTATTTTTTGAGTTCTTTATAAATTCTGGACCCATATCCCTTATGAACATAGATGCAAAAATCCTTGACAAAATCCTGGCAAACCAAATCCAGCAACATATTAAAAAGATTATTCACCATGACCAAGTGGGATTTATTCCACAGATGCAAGTCTGCTTCCACATATGGAAGTCAATTAATGTAATTCAACATATCAAGAGACTTGCAAACAAAAATCACAAGATCATCTCAATTGCATCTGAAAAGACCTTTGACAAAGTGCAATACCTTTTCATGATAAAAACCCTGGAGAAGATAGGCAAACCAGGCAGAGATCTTAACATCATAAAAGCCACCAATGACAGACCCACAGCCAACATTATATTAAATGGAGAAAAACTGAAATCATTTCCTGTAAGATCTGGAACAAGACTAGGATGTCCAATCTCTACTACTATATTTGCCATTGTGATTAAAGTCCTGGCCAAGGCAATCAGACTAGAGAAAGAAATCAAATGGATACAGATTGGCAATGAAGATTTCAAACTATCCTTATTTGTGGATGACATGATACTTTACCTAAAGGACCCCAAAGCCTCATCCTGAAAACTTTTAGATCTAATTAACTTCCTCAGCAAAGTGGCAGGATATAAAATTAACACACAAAAATCAATAGCTTTCCTTTACATCAACTGTAAGCAGAAAGAGAAGGAAATTATAGATATAATACCTTTCACAATAGCCCACCAGAAAATTAAATACCTTGGAAGCAATATAATCAAAGACCTACAGACCTCTACAAGGAAAATATCAAAACATTAAAGAAAGAAATCTCAGAGGATACTAAAAAATGGAAGGACCTTCCCTGCTCCTGGATTGGGAGAATCAATATAGTAAAAATGGCTATCCTACCAAAAGCAATCTATAGATTTAATGCAATCTCCATTAAAATTCCAATGACAGACTTTACAGAAATAGTAAAAATATCCAAAAATTCATATGGAACCACAAAAGACCACATATAGCCAAAACATTCTTAAACTGTAATACTAATGCAGGTGGAATCACAATCTCTGACTTTAATCTATACTACAGGGCAGTGGTAGCAAAAATAGCTTGCTACTGGCACAAAAATAGGCCTGAAGACATCTGGAACAGAATAGAAGGTCCAGAAATACATCAACACACCTATAGCCACCTGCTTTTTAACAAAGGAGCAAAGCAAATACATTGGAAAAATGATAGCTTTTTCAATAAATGGTGCTGGGAAATATGGATATCCACTTGCAGAAAAATGAAAATTGACCCGCATCTCTCAATATGTAGGAGGGTTAAGTCAAAAAGGATAAAAGACCTCAACATAAAACCAGAAACTTTAAAATAAATAGAAGAAAAGATAGGCAATACACTCTAACATATAAGCATATAAGCACAGGAAAGTATTTCCTTAATAGGATTGCAATTGCTCAAGAAATTGCAATAAGAACAGATAAATGAGATTACATGAAATTAAAAAGCATAGCATGCTCTGTACAGCAAAGGAAACAATCGAGTCAAGGAAATCCCCACTGAATGGGAAAAAAATCTTTGCATCCTATACATTGGACAGAGGACTAATTTACAGAGTACTACAATTTTGTTATTGTTGTTAGGTGCCTTCGAGTCAGTATCTGACTCATAGCGACCCTCATGGGGTTTTCAATGGCTGACTGTTTTGGGGTTGCCTTGGGAGTGGATTGCCAGGTCCTTCTCCCATTTTTGCGGTGCTGGGAATTGAACTCGGGACCTCAGAGACTGCAGTGCAGCACTCTACCAACTGAGCTAAATCCCAGCCCTGTTACAATTTTAGTGTAGGTTTTTTCCTTCCTTAATATTTGTATATGTGTTTGGCACCCTCTCTATATGTGGATAATTTCTTTCTTCAGTACTGGGGTGTTGAACCCAGGCCATCACACATGCTAGGCAAGTTCTCTACCAGTGAGCTCCACTCCCCTAGCCCCTTTTTTATTTTTATTTTAAGATGGGGTTTCACTGAGTTGCACAGGCTGCCACTGCTCTTGAACCCATGAGCCCCTTGATTCAGCTTCCTGAGTTGGTGGGATTACATTGCTGAGCCAGTTAGTTCTTATTTCACATTATCTATAGGCAGGACAAATACTCTCCAAGTTAATGATAATTCCCACTATTCCTTATTTAACTTTTATTCCTTTTTTTGTATGCAATTGATTTATCCCCCTGGGTACTAAAGGAATTTTTAGCTGCCACCATTGGATTGTAAAGGTGTTCTTATTGGTGTCTACTCTGTGATTGGAAGTATATTTGCCTGAAATAATCATATTGACCCCATTGTAAAACTTCTTTCACAATATTGAAAAATTATCACTAAAAATATTATTAAAATATTATTAAAAAATTATCACTAAAAATACAAGAGAACATTAAATTCTCTTGTTCTAAATGCCTGGAATGACTTGGTATTTTATTTTTTCACAGCATACATACAATTAATACAGATATTAAAATACTTCCATAACCCTTGTCTTTCTAAAAGATACCCCCCACACACACACATACTTACACACACAATTTTCCTGAGTGTGTAAGCTCTTAAAGACAACAATGTGTTTAGCTTTGGAAATTATAAAAGATTCTTAGGGCTAGCTTCCAGAATTGATTCAATTCTATAATTGTGGCTTCCTCTGAATCCAGAAGCAGATTTGTAGTCCACAGTGAGACTCTCTTCAGTTTCTTCTCCAACTCCTCATTCTCCATTGCAGATTACTGAGTGAAAGCTATGGCCTCCTGGAGCAGTATGGCTGTGTGGTACAAAATTCAGTGTCTTTTCTACCAGGACCTAATTTCAATGATTCTGAACCATGGCATAACTTACAAAAGGTATTCCTTAGCTTATCAATGCTAATGTCTACTACTTTTACTGAGGAAAAATAGAAGGAGACAGGATAATAATGAATACCCCTTGGATTGTGAGAAAATCCCTTGAGTTTCAAGATTACCTACATTTTACCTGCATTTACAGTATCAAAATGAGAAAAAATAGACAACATTTTACTCTAAGAAGGAGTATTAAATAAATCTCAGAAGTCCCACTAACAGTTTCAATTTAGCTCAAATACCATTTTCCACATCTTGGTATTTACAGATAATTTCAAATGTCAAAGCCATTCTGCACCTCTTCCATTTTCTGTCCTGTCATATTTAATATGTTTCAATTCATAAATTAAAATTATATGAAAAATTCATCTTTTTTTCTGCCATCTTCCTCCATCAAAATTGGCTTAATTGAATATCTGGTTAATTTGATTAGTTTAATAGTATTTTAACCATATTTTACTACTTCCATTCCTATGATCCCAAATTTATAAAACATAAGTATGATATGGTCCTGTTTCACTCGAGAGAATTCATTTGATTTATATTTAGCAATAATAGTAAGTAATTTCTATGGCATAGTCTACAATATTCTTTTTGACTTAACATTTGGACAAACCCTTTTTGTGTTTTTGCTTTGCTAGTGTCTCCTCCACTCCCTCTTTTATTATTTGATGATCCAACAATTCCGAATTTCTCATTATTTTCTGAATATTCCATGCCATTACTTACAATCTATTTTAGCACACTATGTTTTTATCTGATTCAAGTGCCTCACTGTGCATCTCCTCACCTTTCTTACCAACACTATTTTATCGCTTCAATTAATTATAGGATTATTATGAGAATTAATTAACATAATAGATGCAGGTGCTTACCATATGATATATGCTCATAGTAAAAGATACAATGATATGTATAAGTAGCAAATTTTTAACAATCCTCATTTAATTTGAATATGATTCTCTTGAATACAACAAGGACATCAGTGCTTTCATCAACAGCAAATAATTTGTTGTATATAATTTTGGTGGTGTAGACTTTGTTCCAGTCCAAGAAAATTCTCAGGTCACCCAATTTTTCCTGAACCACTTAATTTCTTCAAAAGAAGAATTATGGAATGCTTTTCCCTAGACTTGGGGATTTTTAAGCCCTGTGGATGCCAAACCCTTAAAGATCACCTAAATGACTATTTAAGTAGCTTATTATTAGTACTACTTTGTGTGACTTAATGGAAACTCAACCTGCCTATTTTTCATCTCTCAAATTAGCAAGGAATGGTAGCAAAGTTCTAAGTCTATCTCAACATATTTTAGGCTGGGATTTATTCCCAGGACACTACTTAATCATATATGTTCTTTTTTTTTTTTTTTTTTGGTGGTACTGGGGGTTGATCCTGGGGCCTCACACCTGCATGCTTTGCAAGTGCTGGACCACTGAGCTGCACCCCCAGCCCTTTTATTTTTTTTCCTTACTTCCTGAGACAGGGTCTCACTAAGTTACATAGACTTCCTCTAGTCTCGAACTTGCAATCCTCCTGGCTCTGCCTCCCAAGCTGCTGGGATTACAGACGTGTGCCATCACGCCCAGCTATCATATATGTTCTTGATTCAGCATGTTTTTATCTTGCTCTTAAGACTTCAGAGTCAGACACTATGAAGCATGCCTATAATCTCAACAATTTGGGAGGCCATAGGTAGCCTGTGCAACTTAGTGAGACACTGTTGCAAACTAAAAAATAAAAAAGGGACTGGGGTGCAACTAAATTGTAGAGCAATTACCTAGCACATGGGAAGCTCCAGGTTTAATCCCTCAGTACTGAAAAAAAAATTTCCTGTTGGCCCATTTTCTTTCCTCATACACAGTAAGGCATCCCATACTCTTATTAGCAGATGCTAAATATTGTGTGCCTGCAGCTGTAGCCCTGTGGCATCCAGTCCCGTCAGATCTCGGAAGCTAAGCAGGGTCGGGCCAGGTTAGTACCTGGATGGGAGACCGCCTGGGAACACCAGAAGCTGTAGGCTTGGGCGAAGGACCTAGCAACCCCCTCTCAAAAATCAATCTGCCATTGAAAACCCTATGAACAGCAGAGAAGCACTGACAGTAGTGTTTCCCCTGTTGTACAGAGGGTCGCTATGAGTCAGACACTGACTCCATGGTACCTAACAACAACAACAACAATGCTGGAAGGGGCTGGAAGTTAGCTCAGTTGGTAGAGCGCTGCGCTGCAGTCTCTGATATCCCGAGTTCAATTCCCAGCACCACAAAAATTGGAGAAGGGCCTGGCAATCCATTCCCAAGGCAATCCCGAAACAGTCAGTCATTGAAAACCCTATGAGGGTCGCTATGAGTTGGATACCGGCTCAAAGGCACCTAACAACAACAACAACCACAACATATTGATTTCCTATTGTGTTCTTCTTTCAGCATACCTTCTTGCTTTAGGCATCAATGTAGGATATATCAGCTTTAAAATTGTGGTATGAATTCTTCAGTAGCACCTCCTTTACCAACACATTAAGAAACTACTGCCTGGTGTCTCTACTCCTTTCCTTATTTTGGTTGTTTTCTATTTTAAAGTGGCCTTTTAAACTCATGACCTTAACCAAGAAAGAACTATGATCACATCCAACTGAAAGGGGGAATGATTTATTTTGGCTCACAGTTTCAGATATTTCAATTCACAGTCCTTGGCTCCACTGCTTCTGAGTCTGCAGTGAGGCAGCACATTATGGCAATGGGAACATATTCCAAAGGCTACTCACCTTGTGGTGGACAAGCAGCAGAGCGAGATATAATATGAAGAGTCCAAGGCAAGAAATATCACCTAAGGATCCAGTCCCATGACCTACTCCCTCCAAAAAAAGCCCTGCTTTCCACAGCTCTAAATCCCAATAGTCTATTCTGATTTTCAATCCACCAATGGTTGAATCTGTTCATGAAGGTAGGGCCCTCGTGAATCAATCACTTCCCAAAAGATCATTAGCTGGTGAACAACACTCCAAAACACCAAACCAAAATATCTATGAGCATATCTTAGAAACTATAGAAATAAATACACAACTATTATTGTCCCTTGTATTTGTGGTACAAAAATATATCTTTAATTAAAATCTAAATGCTAAAAGCAAGGTGGTTTTTGTTGGGTGCCATCAAGTTGGGTCAATTCATAGTTACCCACATAGGGTTTTCAATGGATTTGTGAAATATTATTTAAATAATTCTGAATTTCAGAGTACTTATGAGAAAAGAGGGGAAACTGGGGACTAAATTATTTTCAGGAAGAAAATGAGTGTATTTTTAAGCATTTTGTCCCAAGTGGGATATATTTTGCAAATCAACATCAAATAGGTTGTTCAGCTTTTCATCCTACATTGATGCCTAAAACAAGAAGGTATGGTGAAAGAAGAACAATTTTGCTTATAAATCATGCAAAAAGTTTCAAACATTATGTAAACTATGAAAGTGAGATGGATTACCTGTCCCTTTTAAATATCAACTGACACTATAAGAAGCAAGGTATGTAAGAAATAGCCATTTTTAATCAGTGGAAAGTAATCTAGCAATCTGCTAAAGTGATAAGCAGAAAAAGAAAATGCTGCTGTATTCTATCATCAATGTCAATAAAACAATTAAATGCAGTGCCATGACTCATAGCCTAAGAATGAATGTATCATGGAAATGACTTCTTTTTTAAATGTAAAATGTTGCCTTCCTGTCCTCCAGTAAAAATTAGTTAAATATAAATGCCTATTTTCATCACACCTAAAGTGCCACAACCTCAAGGTAGAATGTAATTACCTGATTGAAACATGGTACATAAAATGGAAAGACTTAATCATATTCCTGGCCAGATTGGCTTCCAACCCCTAGCATGATATGTGAGATAAAATGTGTGTGTGTGTGCGTGTGTGTGTGTGTGTGTGTGTGTGAAATAGAGAGAGAGAGAGAGAGAAAAGGGAGACAACACAGAGAGACCCAAAGAAAGGAGACAAAGAATGGACAGAGAGAGAGAGAGAGAGGAAACAGAGCAAGAGAGAGGAAAGAGACAGAAAGAGATATGGGGAGAGGCAGAGGGAGGAGAGACAGAGGAGACAGAAATAGAGAGGAAAGAGAAAGATGAGATAAACAGAAAGAGAGACAAAGAGAGGAAATAGAAAAGAGATAGAAGAAGAGAAGGGAGAGAGAGGAGACTGAGGTAGAATGAGAGAGATGGAAGGAGGCAGAGAGACAGAAGGAAACAGAAGCAGGAGACATAGAGAGAAACAGAGCGAGTACAACACTGGTGACATGCACACATAATTTTCAGATTGGTTCTGTTTTTCTTGTGCTTTATAAATTTGGATCAATGGAAGAAAATTTTAATGCCTAGAAGCATAATCAAAATTTTCAAAACAGATTTATGCAAAGATAAATTAAAATTCATATCACGTATTTTCTAAATGATCAACTACTAACAAAGTAATTAGCTTTTGTTTTTTTCAAGAGAAAGCATTAAGGGAATGATAATCCAAAGCACAACAGTCATATGAAAAGAAAATAAGATAAAATTGATGTCATTTTGAGTCAATGTAGTCTATTCATTGGAGAAAATCACAGACCATATTTTTGTAGACTCACATTTGTGAGCCTTGCTCTGCTTAATGATATTGTAGAGTCTGAAATTTAAAAAAATATAGAGAGATTTTTCTCATTAAAATATTATAATCTCCTTCTCAAATCTGCTACATTGAATCTGAGTGCAATGGTGTGTGCCTATAATCCCAACAAATAGGAAGGCTGAGATAGAAGGATCACAAGTTCATGGCCAGAGGCAGTCTACAATACCTCACGAGATCCTATCTCAAAATACAAAATGAAAATGTGACTGAAAGTGCAGCTCAGTGGTAGAGCACTTACCTACCCAGTGTGGGGTCCTGAATTCAACCTTCTGGTAACACAAAAGTAAGTAAACAAGTCAGTAGATAAATAAATAAATAAATAAATAAAATTTATAACAGTGTCAAAAAATAATTAATGGAAATAGTCACTACAACAAATATCCTTTCATTAGTATGATGAACCCCCACATGTCTATCAGTTTGCCACACTGTGGGGGCTTCCATGTTGCTATGAGGCTGAGAGCTCCACCACTGTAACCTCGGACATAAGCAAGGTTACCCATGGTGGACAGGTTTTCAGCTGAGCTTCCAGACTAAGACAGACTAGGGAGTAGGACCTGGCGAGCCACTCCCGAAACAACTAGCCATTGAAAACCCTATGGATAGCAAAGAAACACTGTCAGATATAGTGCCTGAAAATAAGGCCCCTAGGTTGGAAGGCACTCAAAAGAATACTGGAGAAGAGTCGCCTCCTCCAAGTAGAGTCTACCGTGATGATGGAAATGGGGTAAAACCCCAGGGTGCTCAACTTATTGATGAGGCATGACTCAAAATGAGGAGAAACAACTGTAAACATCCATTAATAATTGGAACAAGGAATGTACGTAGTATGAACCTAGGCAAATTAGAAATTGTTAAAAGACAAATGGAGCGCACAAACATTGACATTCTAGGCATCAGTGAGTTAAATGGACCAGCATAGGCCATTTTGAGTCAGAAAATCATATGGCCTACTATGCTGGGAATGACAAACTAAAGACAAATGGGGTTGCATTCATCATCAAAAAAGACATCTCAATATCTGCCATGAAATACAATGTTGTCAGTGATAGAATAATATCCATATGCCTACAAGGAAGGCCAGTTAATATGACTATTACTCAAATTTATGCACCCACCACTAAGGCCACAAATGAAGAAAGGGAAGACTTCTATCAGCTTCTGCAATCTGAAATAGATCAAACATGCAATCAAGACATACTGATAATCACTGGTGACTGGAATGCAAAGGTTGGAAACAAAGAAGAAGGCTCAGTAGTTGGAAAATATCTTGGTCTTGGTGACAGAAATGAAGCTTGAGATCGCATGATAGAATTTTGTCAGACCAATGACCTTTTCATTGCAAAGACATTTTTTCAACATCATAACTAGAGACTATACACATGGACTTCACCAGAAGGAAAATACAGGAATCAAATTGACTACATATGTGGAAAGAGACAATGGAAAAGCTCTATACAAAATATCAAAACTAGAGTAGGTGCTGACTGTGGATCAGACCATCAACTTCTCATATGCAAGTTCAAACTGAAGCTGAAGAAAATGAGAACAAGTATACGAGAGCCATGGTATGACCTGGAGTATATCCCACCTGAGTTAAGAGACGACCTCAAAAATAGGTTTAATGCATTAGACACAAATGACAGGAGATTAGAAGAGTTGTGGCATGACATAAAAATTATCATTCAAGAAGGAAGCAAAAAGTTCTTAAAAAGACAAGAAAAAAAGAAAAGACCAAATTACATGTCAAGAGAGACACTGGACCTTGCCCTCGAACGAAGAGCAGCTAAAGCAAAAGGAAGACATGATGAAGTTAAGGAACTAAACAGGAGATTTCAGAAGGCAGCTCGAGAAGACAAAAACAAATATTATAATGACATGTGCAAGGAGCTGGAGGCAGAAAACCAAAAGGGAAGGACACACTCTGTGTTTCTCAAGCTTAAGGAAGTGAAGAAAAAATTCAAGCCTCGAGTGGTGGTAGTGAAAGATTCTACAGGGAAAATATTAAATGATGCAGGAAACATCAAAAGAAGATGGGAAGAATACACAAAGTCATTATACAAGAAAGAATTGGTAGATGACCAACCATTCCAAGAGGTTGCATATGAAGAGGAACCAATGGTGTTGGAGGAACTTGAAGGACGAAGTGGGAGCTGCCTTGAAAGAACTGGCGAAATGTAATGCTCCAGGAATTGATGGGATACCAATAGAGATGTTTCAACAAACAGATGCAGCACTGGAGGTGTTAACATGTTTATGACAACAGATCTGGAAACCAGCTACTTGGCCAACTGACTAGAAGAGATCCATATTTGTGCCTATTCCCCAAAAAGGGGATCCAACTGAATGTGCAAACTATTGGACAATATCATTAATATCTCACACAAGCAAAATTGTACTAAAGATCATTCAGAAGTGACTGCAGCAGTATATAGACAGGGAATTACCGGAAAATCAAACGGGATTCAGAAGAGGGCGGGGAACTAGGGACATCATTGCTGATGTCAGGTGGATATTAGCTGAAAGCGGAGAATATCAGAAAGATGTCTCTCTATGTTTTATTGACTATGCAAAAGCATTTGATTGTGTGGACCATAACAAATTATGGACAACACTTCAGAAAATGGGAATACCAGAACACCTAATTGTGCTCATGAGAAATCTGTATGTGAACCAGGAGGCAGTTGTTTGAATAGATCAAAGAAACAATGGGTGGTTTAAAGTTGAGAAAGGTGTGTGTCAGGGCTGTAGACTTTCACCCTATCTCTTCAATTTATACGCTGAGCACATAATCTGAGAAGCTGGACTTTATGAGGAAGAACGTGGCACCAAGATTGGAGGAAGACAAACTAACAACCTGCGTTATGCAGATGACACAACTCTGCTTGCTGAAAGTGAAGAGGATTTGAATCATTTACTGATGAAATCAAAGATCATAGCCTTCAATATGGGTTACGACTAAACATCAACAAAACAAAAATCCTTACAACTGGGTCAGCACACAACTTCACAATAAATGGAGAAAAGATTGAGGTTGCCCAAGATTTTGCTTTGCTTGGCTCTATAATCAACACCCGTGGAAGCAACAGTCAAGAAATCAAAAGACACATTGCTCTAGGAAAAGCTATGGCAAAAGATCTCTTTAGAGTATTGAAAAGCAAAGATGTCACATTGAAGACAAAGGTGTGTCTGACTCATGCCATGGTATTTTCAGTGGCATCATATGGTTGTGAAAGCTGTACATTGAACAAGAGAGACCGAAAAAGAATTGATGCTTTTAATTGTGGTGCTGGAGATGTCTATTGAATATACCATGGACTGCCAAAAGAACCAACAAATCTGTCCTGGAAGAAGTACAACCAGAGTGCTCCTTGGAAGCAAGAATGGCCAAACTGTGTCTTACATATTTCGGACATGTAGTCAGGAGAGATCAATCCCTGGAGAAGGGCATCATGTTTGGGAGAGTGGCAGGTCAACGCAAAATAGGAAAAGTCTACACCAGATGGATTGACACAATGTCTGCAACAATGGGCTTAAACATGAATAAGATCGTTTGCCTGGCACAGAATCGGGAAGTGTTTCGATCTGCTGTACATAGGGTCGCTATGAGTCAGATTCGACTGGATGGCACCTAACAAAAACAACAAGTATGATGAAATAAAGATTTACCAAAATAGAAGTTCAGTTCTCTAAAATAGCCTTATCTACAAATGCTTAATTTTCTAGAGATGATTTGATTCCCTCATATTTCATCACAATGTACACATTCAAATAGTATATGGTAGAAGTTTTATGTGATGTTAAAAAGTATGTTAATTTAAATTTCTTTGTCAACATGAAGGAATATCATGTTTTTGTGATGTATAATATGCATATATGATCAACGTAGAATACTTAGCCCTTTCTGATTATTAGCACAAAGAATCCTTGGCTGTGGCAGACAGCTAATTTCCTCTACCATCTTTCTGCCCTGCAGCTATTAATATGTGTGGATCTTCCAGCATTATTTGGAAAAAAACTAGGCATAAATATGAAAAGAGCAAAACCACCACCAACAAAACCCACAGCTATCAAGTTTTTGTTAATTAAAACAAAAGACTTAGAAATTCATTTCTGCCACTGAAGAAGAGTACAATGGTGGACTAACCATTTTGTACAAAAAACTATCACACACATATAAAAAGCATTATAAAGTGCAGATGATCCTTTAGATTAGAAAAATAAAGCTTGTGTTTAGTATATGAAAGCATACCATATGGAATTAATTTTCATCATTTTGATGCTTTTAAAAATATTTCTTGAACAAATATTTTTGGAGTTTGATATGGATATGTA
>VMDO01026419.1:0-13120 GCA_007922755.1 Pedetes capensis | reverse complement strand
AAAATATCAATATATTAATATTTGTTTTTTCTTATTCTTTCTTTCTTTGTTATATCTATTGACAATAACATTGAAAGAAGTTCTCCCTTATTTTGCCTATTAAAATAATTTTAATTTTCTACACATTAGCATATTTAAAATCTTTCATTTCATCCTATCAAATTTCATTATTTTTATCAGTAAACTCTTTTTTAATCATTACTTTTCCCTTACTATTCTTCCATGCAAGCCCTTTACATGTCATCTTTCTTGCTAGAAGAATTTTCTTTATTTTTGCAGAATGAAAATGTTTAAAAGTCATTGGTAATAAATACCCTTTATTCTTAGTTGCAATAACAGAGAGAAAATCACCTCTTTCTATCTTTTTTGTCCCCTGAAAGTCTTGTGTGATAGAAATAAGTCAAGTTCTTGGATCTAGAAGATTGAGTCATAGGTTTACAAGTTGTTTGCATAAAACTCATTTGAGTTCCTTCTTGATCTACACTGAAGATTCTGATTAAATAGCATGGAATGGAAAGAGGAAGCTGCATTTTTAAAAAGTGCAAATGTGATTATAATACATATCAATTTATCTACACTTTGAGTAAAATGAAAATAGAAAGTGACACTGTTGTTTATTTGTTTTAAAAGTAGTGAGAGTTCTTTATGCCTTAGTTTTCAAATGACTTTTTCTTGTTTTCTATTATTTCCTCTTATATACATCAGAAGTGTTGTTAAATAACAAGATAATATTCACAAAAAGTCAGAATAAAATTTCATTGATGTTTCTCCTATGTATTTGGAACAGAGATTATTTATATACACTGATTTGTGTGTCCATATAGAAATTACAAAAACTAAATTCTAAATTTACAGTGAATTCTAAAATTCTAAATATACAGTGAATTTTTTACAAGATACAGTCTGGTGTAATGGAAATTATATTAAAAGTTAAGTCTTAGTGTTTAATCTCCAGATAGTTAAGTTTTGAAAATAGATTTTTTTCATCAGATATTCCCAAGAGAGCTAGGAAGGAATTGCCACTCCTATTTATAAAACAATAAATAAGTATTTAACCTTGGAAAGACAGGTCCAAATTAGGGAAGGTCAACTTCCCTGTTGGCTTTTGTTTTGTTCCCTTAGAAGCTCAGGTGCCTCTTCAGTTTTCTTTTGTGAATTATCATGATCACCAAGACCTAAGTCTCATAGATTCACAACTCTTTCTTCCAATGATCTAGCTAAGTATATATTTAATAAAAAGGTGAAATGTAAAGAAATAAATACTATAAATAACCTAGTTAACAATGTGGGTTATGATGCAGATAACACATACCATCTTCTGTGGTAGAATATTCTCTTTTACACATAGTTTGCAGTCAGGACATGTGAGCCTGAAACAGTCCTGGCTTAACATCAGTATGACTCCTGAAGGTAATTCCTTTCAATCTCAAGTGGCCTTGGTTTTTTTTTTTTTTTTTTTTTTTTGTGGTACTGGGGGTTGATCCCGGGGCCTCACGCCTGCATGCTTTGCAAGTGCTGGACCACTGAGCTGCACCCCCAGCCCTTTTATTTTTTTTTCCCTTACTTCCTGAGACAGGGTCTCACTAAGTTACATAGACTTCCTCTAGTCTCAAACTTGCAATCCTCCTGTCTCCGCCTCCCAAGCCGCTGGGATTACAGACGTGCGCCACCACACCCAGCTTCAAGTGGCCTTGTTAAGATGAGTAGTTCTATGGTTGCTCCATCTATGTATGTCTTTGGACCCATTTTCCATTTTACATCTTTCGGTAAGTTTTTATTTTATATCCCCCAGTAGAACTCTCTATAATAGAAGTAATTGTAGGGTTATTTGCATTCTTTGTATATTCTGGATGTTGTTGTTGTTAGGTGCCGTTGAGTCGCTATCCGACTCATAGCCACCCTCATAGGGTTTTCAATGGCTGACTGTTTCGGGATTGCCTTGGGAGTGGATTGCCAGGCCCTTCTCATATTTTTGCGGTGCTGGGAATTGAACTCGGGACCTCAGAGACTGTAGTGCAGTGCTCTATCAACTGAGCTAAATCCCAGCCCATATTCTGGATAGCAATCTCTTATTGCAGCAGTCCCCAAACTTTATGACACCAGGGATTGCTTTTGTAGAAGACAACTATTCCATAGACAAAGGGATGTGGTTTCTGAATGATTCGCTCAATGGAGAGTGGCTTTAAATACAGATGAAGCTTCACTCGCTTGCCTGACACTCACCTCCTGGCCTTCTGCTATGTGTCCAAGTTCCTAACAGGCCATGGCCCCATACCAGTCTGTGTCCTGGAGATCACAACCTTATTGAATGAATAGTTTGCATGTTTTCTCATATTATGTAGGTTATTTTTTGATGTGGTTGATTATTTTTTATGCAGAAGAGTTTAGTTTGATGTAATCCCATTTGTCAGTTTTTTCCTTTTGCTGCCTGTGCTTTTGGCATAATATCCAAAATCTTCTTGCACAGAAAAATGTCTGAAAGCATTTACTTTCCATCTTATTCCAGTACTTTCAGAGTTTCTCATCTTATATTTAAGATTCTGCCTCATTTTGAGTTGATTTTTGCCTATGGTGAGATGGAATGGGTCTAGTTTTATTCTTCTGCATATAGATATCCAGTCTGAAGAATGAAATTCTGTCATTTGTGCAACATAAATGGAACTGAGGGGCATTATATTAAATGAAATAAGTCATGCATGGAATGACAAACATAGCATTTTCTTGCTTATCTATGGAAATTAAGAAGTTAGTTTTATAGAAATAGAGAATAGAATAGTGGTTACCAGAGCCTAGGAAGAATTTGGAGTAGGAGAAGATTGAGAGAGGATGGTAAACAGATACAAGTATACAGTTGTATGGGAAGATGACTTCTAAAGAATTAATTTGTATATTTCACAATAGTTAATAGACAAGAATTTGAATATTTCCAATGCAAATAAATGATAAATCTTTGAAATTATGCATATACCAATTTTCCTGATCTGATCATTGTATGGTATATATGTATATTAAAATATTATTAAAATATCACACTTATTATTTAGTTACATTTTTCCATGTTTGCTGATTTCATGCTATCTTTTTACTAAAACTTACTGCCAGACCCATTGGAATCTGGCAGCTGTGGGTATTGCTCTGGCTAAGGACACCAATTGCAGGTTGAATATTTATCTCACATCACACAGATAACATGAAATTGCAGCAGTTCTTCCCATAAAATACTCTCAGTTCTCAATTATGACTTCTTTTCCTCGTACCTCCATGGATACCAGTGAAAATTTTCATTCTACTCTCTAAATATTAGTAATCAACATGTTCTTTAATAAATCTCCTTGCTCTTTTGCTCTCTATGTGCCTTATTCTTCTAGTTTCATGGTTTCAACTTATATTAATGTCTTCTACTCAACAATGAGGCTAGATAAACATCCTGAGCAATAGAAAGCTTTACATATCCTACCACTTATTAAATAGTGAATATTAATTTCCTTAGGAGATCTGAAACTCCAAAGAAAGGAAAGCATATGGATATGTATATTGAAGTGTATATGGCCAAGATTAGTGAAAATATTCCTGATGAAGAATACAGTAAAGAAGACAGATTTTCTACCTGGTCTTATGATATATTTTAATGATGAAATTATTAGGAGAGAAGGGCATTGATTGAAAGATAGGAGGCTGTGTAGCTGGCAGGAAACATGGTAGAGCTGCCTACAAAGGCACACAGCTGAAGAGAGATTCAGAGGAGCCATCCTTGACTGCATGTGGTTGACGGGAGACAAGGTAGAGCAGGATGCAAGGGTGCATGGCTGAAGAAAACGCCATCTGTGATTATGAGTCGCTGGACAGAGGTACTGGAGAGTAGCTAGCAGGGGCACATTGCTGAAGAAATGTGTGGTGGGCCATCCCAGATTGTGTGTACCTAGTGGGAGGCAATGTGGACAAAGCAGAGGTGTTCAGGACACTCCTGGGAAGAAGCCAAGTGACATGGCCCCACTGTAGGGTTTCAGACCTGGGGACTGGTGGCTGGTGATTTTTTTTTTTTATCAGGGAGAGACAATCCCCACCCTAGCCTCAGGAGCCACTGCAACCATGAACTGAAAGGAGGGAAACTAAAAGATGTGATCTTCAGGGGATGGAAAAGATTAGGTGGTGCTGGTGGAACCTAAGAAAGCTTGTTCAGAATAAGGTGCATTTGGGACATTGTAGTGCTTGTGACATGGAGAAGTAGCATTACAGGTGTGGGGAGCCTAAGACACATGGTTTAGGCTGTGGTCCAATTGAAGGCTGGGAACTCAGGGTAAGGGGAGAAATTGAGGAGACAACTCTAAATGCAGAGGCTGCAGCAGGAGCTAAGCACCAGACACTAAAGCTGAAAACTAGAAGGGAGGGAGAGGAGGACAAAGTGCCAGTGATCTGTCATCACCCAACTCATGGGAACATCTAAAGAGAAACTTTTCACACACAGAGGAGGTGAGACCTAGCCCCTACACCAAGGAATGGACAAGTTTCAGGAAAAAAAAAGAAAACACAAAACAAGAAAGGTCAAACTGGATGGGAAGACCCCATAGACCAAAGCACCTCAATAGATAATTTCAGGGTAATTGGATTCTTGGAGATGCTTGATGGAGAATTTAGAACCTGCTTATAAATACGCAGAAAGACTTCAAAGGTGTCACCATGAGAGCAATTGATTCACTGGACAAAAAGGTACCTAATTTGGCATAAAATTTCAACAGTGAAATTAAGATCTTGAAGAAGAATCAAGCAGGGGCCCTTGAGATGCAGAGCAATATTAATCAGTTCCCTATTATGGTAGAATCTTCAGTATCCAGACTAGTCAAAGCTGAAATCAGGATAGTTGAAGATGAGGAAAAAGTAGAAGACTTTATTTACACAGACACAAGATAGAGATTAAGATGAAGCAATATGAGCAAGATTGTCAAGAGATATTTGATAAAATGAAGAAACGAAATTTATGAATTCTGGGAGTTCACGAATGAGCTGAAGAAAACATGAGAGGATTAGGAAATTTATTTAAAGAATATTGGATGAGAATTTCCCTAAACTAAGGGAAGAGCTGGATATGTATATAATTGAAACATTCAGAACCCCAAACAGGGTAGATCAGAGCAGATCCTCCCCATGACACATTGTAATAGGAAGGTTAAATCTAGAGAGCAAAGAAGCTATTCTAAAAAGTACAAGGGAGAAATGCCAACTCATAAAGGCAAATCCAACAGAATAACAGTGGACTTCTCAACAGCAACATTAAAGTCAAAGAAAGCTCGGACAGACATCATCCGAGTCCTGAGAAATACTGTCCAGAATAAATACTGACAAAAATTACATTACCCAGTGAAACCATTTTTTAAAATTTAAGGTGAGTTCAAACCATTCCATGATATTGTCTCATTTAAATGATTATCAATCATCAAGCAAGCATTGTAGAGGATCCTCAATGAAACCTTGTATACAGGAGAGGTAAGTCAACCTGAAATAGAAGATCAAAGGCATGAATAATAAATATAATGGGAACTTAAGAAAAAATAGGCCAAATATGAGTCATAAACAATAACAAGTACCAAATTGATGCAGCATAATAAACACCTCCCAATAATTACTCTCAGTATAAATGGTCTTAACTCACCATTCAAAAGACATAGACTGACCAATTGGAACAAAAAATATGAGCTCAATAGTGGCATTCAAGAAACAAACTTCATCCATATAAATTATAAAAGGCTAAAAATTAAAGGATGGAAAACAATACACCAAACATGTGGGAAAGAAAAAAATCAGAAGTTGTGATACTAATGGACAACTTAGACTTCAATTCCAAACTAATCAGAAGAGACAAAGAAGGACACTGTATATTAGTAAAAGGAGCAATCAACCAAGAATCCATAGCTATACTTAATACTTACTCACCATATACAGAGGTACCTAGATTCATAAAACAAACTTTATTGAACATAAAGGAGTCCATTGGGCCACACACAATAATTATGGGAGATTTCAATACTTGCTTTCATCAGGAGACAGGTCATCAAAGAAAAAAATTAACAGAAAAATGAAAGACTTGAATAGTATTATATACCAACTGGATCTTACATAAGTCTATAGAATATTTCATATGGCAAATGTGAAATATACATTCCTCTCAGCATAACATGGAACTTTTTCTAAGACAGACCACTTTGTAGTCTACAAAAATGACCTCAACAAATACAATAAAATATAAGTCATCTGCTGTACCTTATCAGATCATGATGGTATAAAACTAGAACTTGCTGGGTGCAGTGGCACATGACTGTAACCCCAGTGACTTGGGGGTTAGACACAGGAGGATTGCAAGCTCAAGACCAGAGGTAGTCTGCATAATTTAGCGAAACCCTATCTCAAAAAAAAAAAAAAAAGTAAAACATGGGCTGAGCATGCAGTTTAGTGGTACAGCACTTGTAAAGCATGTAAGTGTGAGGCCCTGGGTTCAACCCCCAGTACTGCAAAAAAAAAAAAAAAAAAAAAAAAAAAAAAAAAAAAAAAAAAAAAAAAAAAAAAAAAAAAAAAAAAAAAAGCAAGGGAATTTTCTGAAATATTACAAATTCATGGAGACTAAGTAATGTACTGCAGAATGATCAATGAGTTATAAAATAAATTAAAGCAGAAATTTAAAAAAACCTACAATCAAATGAGAATTCTATCAAAATTTATGGGACACAGCAAAGGCAATTCTAAGAGGGAAGTTCATAGCTGTGAGTGTCTTCATCAATAAGTTAGGGAAAACCCAATTAAATAACTTAATGACATATCTAAAGGCACTAGAATGCCAACAACAAGCCAATCTTAAAAGGAGCTCTCGGACAGAAAGTATCAAGATCAAGGGAGAAATATCGCAATTAAAATTCAAAAAGAAAATTCAAAGAATTAACCAGATTAAGAGCTGGTTCTTCAAAAAGACAAACGAAATAGATAATCCCCTAGTTAGTCTCACCAACAGAAGGAAAAGAAGAGATCCAAATTTAAAAAATTAGAGATGAGAATGGGGCCATGACCATTGATACCCATGAAATCCAGAAGATCACGAGGGAATACTTGGAGAAATTGTACTGGCCCCTCAAAAAAATAACCTTGAAAGTACAGAAGAAAAGGAAAAGTTCACTAACACATCTGAATTACCAAAATTAAGCAATTTAAACAGACCCATTACATTCATTGAATTAGAGACAATAATAAAGAATCTCCAAACCATAAAATACCAGGTCCCAATGGGTTCAGAGAAGAATTCTACCAAACCTTCAATGAAGGATTAATATATATTTTCCTCAAACTATTTCATAAAGTAGAAAAGGAAGGGGCTACTCTCAAACTCATTCTATGAATCGAGCATTACCCTGATGACATAACCAGTGATGTATCCCTTCAAAGAAAGAGAACTATAGATCAATTTCCCTGGCAAATTGGCAAACTGAATTAAGCAATACATATAAAAGATTGTACACCATAATCAAGATGGGCTTCATTCCACAGATGTAAGGCTAGTTCAACATACAAAAATAAATTAATGTAATTCAACATATTAAGAGGCTTGCAGACAGAAATCACATGATTATCTCAATTGGTGCTGAGAAGGCCTTTGATGAGGTGCAACCTCCTTTCATAATCAAAGCCATAGATGAGATGGGCATAACAGGGAAATACTTTGACATCATAAAGGCCATCTATGATAAACCTACAGCCAGTATTGTACTAAATGAGGAAAAGTTGAAACCATTCCCTCCAATATCAGGAACAAGAAAAGGATGTCCACTCTCTCCTCTCTTGTTCAATGTTGTGATTCAAATCCTAGCCAGAGCAATCAAAAAAAGAAAGAAATCAAAGGGATACAGACAGACAGAAAAAGAGGCCAAATTATCCTTATTTGTAGATGACATGATCCTTTATCTAAAGGACTCCAGAAATTCTTCTAGAAAATTCTTAGAGCTAATTAGCACCTTCAGTAAAGTAGTAGGATACAAAATTAACACATATTATTAGCCTTCCTTTACACCAATATTGAAAAGGAAGAAAAAGAAATTAAGGTGAAAATACCATTTGCAATATCTCATCTAAAAATTAAATATTTAGGTGTCAATCTAACCAGAGACCCTGAAGATGACTACAAGGAAAATGTCAAAACACTAAAGAAGGAAATTACACAGGACAATAGAAGATGGAAGGCTCTCCCTTGGTCATGGATCAGGGGAATCAATATTTTAAATATGGCTATATTACCAAGAGCAACTTATACATTTAATGCAATTCTAATTAAAATCCCAATGACAGACTTTGTAAAAATATAGAAAATAATCCTAAAATTCATATGGGAACTCAAAAGACCACATATAGACAAAACAAACTTCACCTACAAAACATTGCATGCAGGATCACTATACCTGACTTCAGGCTATACTACAGAGATATAGTGACAAAAATAGCTTGATACTAGCGTAATAATAGATGTAGAGACCAATGGAACTGAATTGAAATTCCAGAAATATACACACACACAATTACAGACACCCAAGTTTTGACAAAGGGGCTAAGGATGTTCAATGGAGAAAAGATAGCCTGTTCAACAAATGGTCCTGGGAAAACTGGCTATCCATTTGCAGTAAACTGAAGACAGACATGTGTATCTCAATTTACATGAGAGTCAATTTGAAATGGATAAAAGATCTCAACATCAAACCAGAAACCTTAAAACTACTAGAAGATAGGAAACATGCTCCAAGGCATAGGCCTAGGAAAGTACTTCCTTATCAAGACTCTAATTGTCTAGAAAATGGCACCAAGGATTAACTAATGGGATTGCATGAAATTCAAAAGGTTCTGTACAGCAAAGGAAACAATCAACAGAGTTATGGGAGAGCCTACAGAATGGCCAAGAATCTTTGCATCCTACACCTTGGACAGATGACTAATTTCAAGAATATACAAACAACCTAAGAAAGAATATACCAAGACCACAAATAACCCAATACACAATTGGAAAAGGAAATTAACAAACAGTTCTCAAAGGAGCAAGTTTGGAGAGTAAAGAAACACATGAAACAAAGATGAATATCCCTACCCATTAGGGAAATGCAAATCAAAGCAACACTGAGATTACATCTTACTCCTGTAAGAATGTCTAATACCAACAAAACAGATAATAAAAAATACTGATAAGGATGTAGAGAAAAAGGAAGATTTTTACCTTGCTGATGGGATTATAAAGTAGTTCAAACACTTTGGAAATCAATATGGAGATACCTTGATAAAATAAGAATATAATTGCCATACAACCACGCCTGGGAATATACCTAAAGGATAATAAGTCATCATATCACAGAGACAGTTTTATTTCCATGTTTAAAGCAGCATTCTTCACAATCTCAAGAATATAGAATCAATCAAGATGTTCATGAATAGAAGAATGCTTTAAAAGGTGTGGTATAAATATGCAATGGAATATTACTCAGCAATGAAAAATAATATAATAATGTCATTTGTAGCAAAATGGATGAAACTGGAGAACAACATCTTAGTGAACTAACCCAGGCCCAAGAAGAGAAAAACAGTTTGTTCTCACTCATATCTGGAAGCTAAAGTTAACTTAAAGGAAGAAGAAAAACCCTGTAAAATATGTATTTCTTTTTATTTATTCATATATATATGTATATGTGGGGGCTGGGATCTAGCTCAGTTGGTAGAGCACTGCGCTGCAGTCTCTGAGGTCCCCAGTTCAATTCCCAGCACCGCAAAAATGGGAGAAGGACCTGGCAATCCACTCCCAAGGCAATCCCGAAAGAGTCAGCCATGGAAAACCCTATGAGGGTCGCTATGAGTTGGATACCAACTCGATGACAACTAACAACAACAACTAACATATGTGTATGTATATATATGAATAAATGTGTATATATATGTATATATACACATGTATACATACATATATGTATATGTATACATACACGTGTGTATGTACATGTATACATACACATATATGTATATGTATACGTAGGTATACATGTGTATATGTATACATATATATACATATATGTGTACATATATACATATATACATATATGTGTACATATATACATATATATGTGTGTGTGTATATATATATATATATATATATATGGTTGGGATTAGCTCAGTTGGTAGAGTGCTGCTCTGCAGTCTCTGAGGTCCAAGGTTTGATTCCCAGTACTGCAAAAATGGGAGAAGGACATGGCAATCCACTCCTGAGGCAAACCCGAAACAGTCAGCCATTGAAAACCCTATGAGGGTTGTTATGAGTCGGCCACGACTTGACGGCACCTAACAACAACAACAACAACAACAACAACAACAATACAGACACACAAACACACATATATATTTATACCACATATATGTGTGTATAAACATATGTACATATATATATGAACAATCTGTAAATTATTCATATATATGCCTGTAAATATATATACATATATATATACACATACATATATACATATCTCCTGTAAATATACATGTATATATAGAACACATATATGAACACGTGTGTATATGTATATATACGTACATTTATACATATATACATATATACATGTATGTATGTATGTATTTATATATGTGTATATATATAAACAATCAGACTTTCCTAAGAAGGGAAAATATAAGTAGAGTAGAAAGAAGGGAGAAAGAGTCTAATGGGGAAAGAAAGATTGTAGAAAGAAAGGAGGTGAAATAATACAGAGGGCTAAAAAGTGGGAGAGGACAATGTCAAATTATATAATGCAACTCCATGAATACGTGGGAGAAAAAAGGGAATAGAACCCTTAATTGCATATGATTTTTACCACATATTAAGCAAAGGGTTTCATAAATTATGTTAAGTTGATGTAAGTTTAACCAAAAATGATATAATAGGTGCACAATGGGAATAGCAAAAGCCTTATTATTTTGTCCCCACCAACATTTATGAAAGAAGGAAAGAAAGAAAGAAAGAAAGAAAGAAAGAAAGAAAGAAAGAAAGAAGAAAAGAAAAAGAAAAGAAGGAAGGTGTAGGGCAGGAAAAAATACTGAAAAAGAACCATATTTATATGTCATCTAATTTATGAAAAATATAGCATCTATAATATTTGTGTAATAATTTGGTCAGAGCTTATCGAATGCCAATGGATTTTGCCAATGGAAAAAATGTGATCTCTACATTACATCATGTTGTTGTTGTTAGGTGCCATCGAGTCGGTATCCAACTCATAGCGACCCTCTGTACAACAGGGGAAGCACTATTGTCAGTGCTTCTCTGCTGTTCATAGGGTTTTCAATGGCAGATTGATTTTTGGGAGGGGGTTGCCGGGTCCTTCTCCCAAGCCTGCAGCATCTGGTGTTCCCAGGTGGTCTCCCCATCCAGGTACTAATCAGGCCCGACCCTGCTTAGCTTCTGAGATCTGCCGGGATCGGATACCACAGGGCTATAGCTGCAGGCCACATTACATCATAGATGAAGCAATTCTACCTGTATCTTATATTTGAATGCAAAAAGAAACAAAATAAGTAAAATGAAAATGAAAACTTCCAGAGCAAAGCATAATAGCAAATCTTTGTGACCCTAAAATAAATAAAACCATTCTAAACAGAATACCAAATTCTTGTCATGGGAAATAAAATGGGTAAAACATGCATTATTGAAGGAAAATTTTCAAAATAAATATATTTGTTGCACAACTCAGTCATATTTCATCAAGTAGTTTAAAAACTAAAATTATCTAATGTACAATGTAATTTAATTGGAAGTCCTTCAGTTCATTCATATTTACTGATGATCATGTATAAGGCACTGTTCTATGTGAGAAAAATAGAGAAAAAAATCTGTTTTTTTCTAAGAAAACAAAAATCTCTGCTTGCTTTCATATAAATTAGTAATGTGGAGGTCGCCTTTGTTGGAAGAATACAAATAAAAAGACAAGTTATACATAATATATAAATATGTATTATGTGTTAACTGTATATGACACATTAATTCTCATGTGTTATATATGTATTTGCACACATATAGCATAGATATGTAGCTGTAGGGTGAAAGTATACAGCCCTGATGCACACCTTTCTCAACTTTAAACCACTCAGTGTTTCCTTGTTCTATGCGAACAACTGCCTCCTGGTTCATGTACAGATTTCTCATGAGCACAATTAAGTGTTCTGGCATTCCCATTTTCCGAAGTGTTATCCATAATTTGTTGTGATCCACACAATCAAGTGCTTTTGCGTAGTCAATAAAACATAGATAGACATCTTTTTGATATTCTCTGCTTTCAGCTAATATCCACCTGACATCAGCAATGATGTCCCTAGTTCCCCGCCCTCTTCTGAATCCCGCTTGATTTTCCAGTAATTCCCTGTCTATGTATTGCTTCAGTCACTTCTGAATGATCTTTAGTAGAATTTTGCTGGTGTGTGATATTAATGATATTGTCTGATAGTTTGCACATTCACTCGGATCCCGTTTTTTGGGAATAGGCACAAATATGGATCTCTTCTAGTCAGTTGGCCAAGTAGCAGTTTTCCAAATCTGTTGGCATAAACATGTTAACACCTCCAGTGCTGCATCTGTTTGTTGAAACATCTCTATTGGTATCCCATCAATTCCTGGAGCTTTGTGTTTCGCCAGTTCTTTCAAGGCAGCTTCCACTTCGTCCTTCAACACCATTGGTTCCTCTTTATATGCAACCTCTTGGAATGGTTGGTCATCTACCAATTCTTTCTTCTAGAATGACTCTGTGTATTCTTCCCATCTTCTTTTGATGTTTCCTGCATCACTTAATATTTTCCCTGTAGAATCTTTTACTACTGCCACTCGAGGCTTGAATTTTTTCTTCACTTCCTTAAGCTTGAGAAACACAGAACGTGTTCTTCCCTTTTGGTTTTCTGCCTCCAGCTCCTTGCACATGTCATTATAATATTTGTTTTTGTCTTCTTGAGCTGCCTTCTGAAATCTTCTGTTTAGTTCCTTAACTTCATCATGTCTTCCTTTTGCTTTAGCTGCTTGACGTTCAAGGGCAAGGTCCAGTGTCTCTTTGGACATGTAATTTGGTCTTTTCTTCTT
>VMDO01026418.1:0-27005 GCA_007922755.1 Pedetes capensis | reverse complement strand
ACCCCCCCCCCCCCCAGGTCTCGTGGTCGCCTTCCTTCCCTTGCCAGGGAGACTCTATGGAAGGTTGACCCAGGCGCCGGAAATAAAGCCTCTTGCTTATTGCATGGATCCGCGTCTCCATGTCTCTCGGGGGCCTCTCTTCAAAGATCCTAATTTGGGGTCTTACACTACCATATGCAGATACCCTGTACTACCTCTAGTTCCATTTACTTTCACTTTAAAAAGAAGCTAATATCAATCTGTAACTCTAAGTTTAATATGTATATCAACATATATATTTTGTTACATATTAAAAATATATATTATTTATAATATGTGGACTGGAAGTTAGCTCAGTTGGTGGAGTGCTGCTCTGTACTCTCTGAGGCCCTGGGTTCAATTCCACAGAACTGCAAAAATGGGAGAAGTACTTAGCAGCCCACTCCTGAAACAATCACAAAACTATCAGCCATTAAAAACCCTATGAGCTGGGCTAGGAGCACATACCTGTAATCCAAGCAACTAAGGTGGAGGCAGGAGGATCACAAGTTTGAAAACAGGGGCCACCTGTGTCATTTAGTGAGACCCTGTCTCAAAAAAGTAAAAACAAAAATAAGAAGTTGGGCTGGAGGTGCAGCTCAGTGTTCCAGCACTTGCACAGCATGCAAGTGTGAGGCTCTGGGTTCAACCCCCAGTCACACACACACACACACACACACACACACACACACACACACACACACACACACAAATCCCTATAAATAACAGAGAAGCACTGACATAGTGCCAGGCATGGCGCAGTGTCGAGGAGTATTTCATTTTGTTGTACATAGGGTCACTGTGAGTCAGACCTGACTTGATGGAACAGAACAACACCCACAACATGTATAATATATATAAAGCAGTCAGCCATTGAAAATCCTATGATGGTTGCTATGAATCTAACCAGACACAATAGCACCTAACAACAACATATTCCTGAAAGTAGAAACAGTATTTGAAGCAAAGGAAATAAAAGCAAACTTAGTTGATTAGCCAGAGTTATTAACCAGTTAACATATTTCCTAAGATTACTCATTTATTCACACAGTACTGTAAACAAGAAAACTAATACATGTTTATTATTTATAATGCTGACATAATGTATTTTGAAGAAAAGGCATAGGTGCTAAAGGATGGTTTATCCTATGATGTCCTTTTAATAGTGGAGACCTACTGCACTAACCATAAAACTGCTCTAGAGCAAAGGTGCTCAGTAGAGAACTAGAGCAGGGTTATAAAAGTGAAACTGTGTGCTAAATCCTCCATAGCAGTTACCAAAATCTTCAGGATAGAAAATCAACAGAAAGAATAAGCCAATAGGTGGTGCTATTGCTATGCATAATACTCCAAAAATACAGGAAGAACTAAGGGAGGAAGAATCTGACATAAAGAACACAGAAAAAAATATATACCCCTAACTTCTGAATTCCCCAAAAGACAGCAGTGCCACTTGTTTGTCTCCTTTGTCTAAGTTCCGTCGCTTACCACTATCTCATTAAATTATTCCACAATTATCTTTTTGGAAAAAATAGATTAAAATACTTCCTTTTCCTCTATTTTTTTTTTCCCCAATAGTGGGGGGTTGAACCCAGGGTCTTGCACATATTAGGTAAGTATTCTACCACCAAGCTGCAGTCTAAATTATATTTTTATTTTTTCATTTTGAAAAATGGTCTCCCTAAATTGCACAAGCTGCCTCAGATCTTGAGCCTTCGATCCTCCTGCCTCAGCCTCCCTAGTCACTGTGATTACAGATGTGCACCAGTGTCCAGTTGAAAATACTTCTTTAGCTTCCCCAAGTAAAAAGACAGACAATTTGCAATAAGGTTCTATAAAATTCAGAATAACTCTCAAAGGGAACATCAGCTATACAAAAGGAAAGAGAAATATGAACAGTTCATAAATAGGCAAGTCTCTAAAACATTGCTTTATGTATGGAAAATTGATTTTGTTATTCTAATTTTAGTTTTGTAAAATCATTTTTCCTGGTACAGAAAGAGATCCAGGTGCAGAAAGGAAGTCATCTTGGGATTAAAAATGTGACACAAATAATCAACCAAATTGTGAAGATTTTACCACACTGGACATGCATTTTAAGACTGATTTGTGGAGACAAATTGTTTCTGACTCCAGTGGTCTCACAAGGAGATACTGGTCTAAGCAAACTAATCCATTAAGCACTTCCAATTACGGTTGCTCTTCAAAGGGTCATAATCAAGATAAATAAGTTGTATTATACAATAAAGTGAGAAATAACAGAGCAACCAAAACGATGCTTCATAAAGTTTGTAAAGTCTTTTTAACATACCTGATAGTGTCAGTGGCCTTCAGAGATAAACATGGTAGCTGATAATGACAGTTTATAATAACTGAGTACTTAAGGTAGTTTTTCTGGACTTTAGTTCATTTTATCTTTCCAATGAGGTAGTTACTATTATTGTCCTCTCCCTTTCCCCCTTTCTGTCAGGAGACATTGAAATAGGGAAAAGTTAAAGAGCTTCCCAAGACCGTACAACTGGTTAACTGGCTGAAATTTAGACTCAGGGAGTCTTAAAGGCTCATGTAGTCATTACATCATCATTTTCAGAGGTAAAAATGGACATTAAAATTTATATAATAAGCTATTAACATGTAGAGCTGAATTTAGAGCCAAGGTCTTAATGATTTGTGGTCTTATGCTCTTTCTTGCATTTATATTTCATTTTGATTTGGGTAATTCCCTTCTTGCCAAAAATTACATTTCCCTTTAATGCCAATGCCAGCAAGACTGTGTCAGTCTAGGTGATCTACCAAAGCTATTTCTCTGCATTTGACCAGTATGCTGTTTGGAATTTCATGCACACTCATCACTATCGGCACCACTGTAAATGGAGGCAGGCTACTCTTCTTAGAGTCTCCCTACCTACAAGTTCTCATCTGAGAAGTTTATAGTGACTGGATTAATGCTAGCAGTCAGGGAAAAGAGGAAAGAGAAAGGTCTTCAGGCTTTCAGATTCCAGATCTATATCTGTTCTGGCAAGAAAACAAGAGATTACCAGATGCCTTCAATCACAGACATCCAAAGTTCCTCAAAGCAGCTTGCTTAGTCTTCAATATTTTACCAAAGATATATAAGAATGATAACACAGGACTGTAGAAGTGTCAAATCTTAAGATATAAAATATCACTCTCATTGGCTAAAGTTCTTTTAGCCTTTCTTGGTTTATTTTTATTCAAGCATTTCTTACAGTATCTAAGTATGATGCTGATTGTATGAGTCAGCTTTAGGCTAAATTATGTTATCATAACAAAAGTCAGCCTCCAGCTGTACCACTGTAGGCATCCAATCCAGTCAGATCTCGGAAGCTAAGCAGGGTCCGGCGTGGTTAGTCCTTGGACGGGAGAATGCCTGGGAAAACCAGATGCTGTCGGCTTGGGAGAGGGACCTGGCAGCCCACTCACAAAAAACAATCAGCCATTGGAAACCCTATGAATAGCAGAGAAGCACTAATAATACTGTTTCACCTGTTGTACATAGAGTCACTATGAGTCAAACACTTGATGGCACCTAACAACAGCTACAACAACAAAAGTCACTCCCACCTCCAAATTTTAGAGCTTACGACAGCATTTTCTTTCTTCCTCATTTTACATGTCAATCATAGATTGGATTTGTCTTTTCCATCTGGAGCCTATCCAGGCTGAATGACCACCTTCATCTGGGACCTGCTTGTCCCATGACTGTGGGGCAAGAATATTGGTGAACCAATAAAGTAGTTCTTGGCACTTTTGCTCAGAACTAGCAGCTGATATTTTCAATCACATTTCATTGGCCAAAGCAAGCTACATGGCTGAGCATGACGCCAATGGGGCAGGAAAGTTTAATCTTCTTATAGGGGATCACCTTATGATAATAACACAATCATAAAAATTATATCAAACCAGGGAGGTTTCTATTCAAATAATAGTGGAAATGCAAGAGAGATCTAGGAAGGTTGTCTAAATCTGTGAAAGAAATACTAAAAGTGTCTAAGCATTGAAGCTCCTCTTGACCTTCCTCAGCAATGGCATATTGGAAACAGTCATTTGATACCATGTAGGTCACTTAAGAGGGCTGAAGGCAGAACTCGGAGTTGCTGAACCCAGAGCGGAATCATTCTTCCATCACTAGCTACACAGCATGGGTCAAGTCATACAGCTTCTGACTTTGCAATGCTGGCAAAAATCCAAGCCTCATTTATAACTCACTGCATTGCAATTCTTTTTAAATATGTTAACCTAGAGATTGGTGGAATAGTGAAAAGCCATTGGATTGAATGTCCAGATATACATAAATCAAGTTGCAGCATCATTTAATTCAGAATATTTCTGCCCAAGTTATTTTGGGGTGGAAAAGGAGAAATTTACAGTGAGTCTTATGAAATTTGATGATCTGAAAAGAGAGATATTAAAGGCATGATTTAGCCTCAAGAGTCAACTGTAGTAGTTTTAAATTGACTGAATCCTTGATTGCTACTAGTTCAAAATATGTTTTAAATAATTGGAAATATATTTTGGAGGATACTTAAAATGAAGAGTTGAATATGATTTTTGGCAGTCAAAAGTAAGATATGGTTTGCATATAGAAAAACTCAACCATCAATAAAGTTATGGCAGAAAACCTCTTTATGTATTTAAACACTGTACCCTACTGTATCTAGTTCTAGATCTAGCAATTTTTATGTCAATCTATTCTAGGATAAGAGTCCAAAGTCCTTGTGATTGATGAGAAGAATTTCCCTGATCCTTTTCCTCTCAAGCCACAAATGGATTTATATTTAAAATCATCCTAGGTTTTACACAGAGGGACATGAAAAGCCACAGGTGCAATTTTTGGCCTGAGGGTCCCACACCTGCCAGGCACACTGAGTTCAAAACCTGTAGAATAGGTGAGATTTGCCATAACCTTCACTGAGCTCAACTTTTTCTGTATCCTTCTTTGGTTTTTGACCTTGATAGTCCCTAGTGCTGCACTCTCCTCTTTCCTTTTTTCTATAAAAATCCATTCTTTAAAAGAAAACATTTTTTATTAAAATTTGCCAACAGGTACTTCAATGACTCGGGAGAGTTAACCTGTTAGCACAGGCAAGGATATGTAAATATCAATAGAAAACAAAATTTTAGCTAAAACAACGATGAGCTAATGAGAAATTAAGCATACCTAAAAATGAAAATGAGATACATTCTTCTCTTACAAAATCACACAGTGGAGAAAATTTAAAAACAATGATTCAAAAAGACAATTGGTTCATATTGCTGTTACATTTCTATCCATCTCTCTGAAAAATTTCCAAGCATTCTTGATGGAACAAATTATTAAGAGAACAGAGAAGTTTTCTCTCCAATATGGCCTCTAAAATTTCATTCTCCATTATTAAAGCAGATTGAGCCAATACTTTCCAATTAATAAAATATTAATTTAATTTTACATAGTTAACATTTGATTTCATTAAATCCTCTATTTAGTTTTATTACACTTTATTTAGTTGCAATTAGAAAATCTGAATTCTTTCTCTAACTTTGTTGTTTCTCTAGTTTGTGAAATCAGGGAGTCACATTTATGAGAAAATATTTAAGGGTGTGCAATTCTGAAGTTCTTTGTTGGTTCTTTTAATTCAGGGCAATCTTCTTTAGTAAAATGAATAACTACACCCGAGTTTATCTCTTTGCTAAATTGGCGTTTGTGTGTATATTAAGTATAAAGCCTGATATCAACCATCACAATCCTGTCATCTGCCAACTATTTTACATTAACTATTTAGCCTAAAATGCAAAAATGACCAAATGATTCTTAAAATTTTGTTTTGAGCTGAAAAATGCATATATTTATAATCTTAACCTCGCTTACCAATAATATGTTGTTGTTGTTGTTAGGTACCGTTGAGTCAGTATCCGACTCATAGCGACCCTCATAGGGTTTTCAATGGCTGACTGTTCTGGGATTGCCTTGGGAGTGGATTGCCAGGTCCTTCTCCCATTTTTGCAGTGCTGGGACTTGAACTCTGGACCTCAGAGACTGCAGCACAGTGCTCTACCAACTGAGCTAAATCCTAGCCTGCCAGTAATATATGCATGTATAATCATCAACTGTTCCTTTTCTTTCTTTTGCTATAGGTGTCAATTTTACATTTTATCTAAATTGCTCTCTTTAGTTGCTTCCAGTCTACTTGCATAATACACTGTTTAAAAATATATCATGACCTTTATTGAACATTATATTTTATTTGTATTTATTAAATATTTACTGAAAGAATAATAGAAGGACTTGGTAATAAAAATTTATACTATACAAAAGAGCACGCAATGAAAATATAAAATCTTTTCCCACCACACTCCTGTCCTACTCTCTAAGGAAAAGTGTTTTTAACATTTATTATTTCTGGTGATTAGCTCAAAATTCTATACCAGTGCAACCACATAGAAACATAATGTGAACCATGCTTAATTTCTCCAATAGTCAAATTTCGAAAAGTAAAGAGAAACAAGTGAAAATGATTTCAAATACATATTTTGTTTAACCTCATATATCCAAAGAATTATCATTTTACATGTCAAACATAAAAACTATGAATATTTTAAATTCTATTTTTAATGTAAACTGTATTTCATATTTACAGCACATTTCAATTCAGACTAGGTTCACTTCAAGTATTCAATAGCTGCAGGGGCTAGTGGCCACCATACTTGTCCATGAAGATAATAATGTTATCAATTTAATATTATTTGGCAATTTTAAACAACATTTGCTAGTTTACTGCCATGAAAATGAAAAATTCATCATTTTCTGATCTAATCATTTCAATCTAATCATTTTCTAATCTAATCATTTTCCAATCATTTTCTAATCATTTTCTAATCACTTTCTAATACCCTTTTTATCTTATAAATCTTGTGAATTTGCATTTTTAGCTCTCACTGGTGCTTTTTATGACCATATATTCTCAAATTTAATCCATACCTTTCAACAGTTTTAGAACACTAGAAAATCAGAAGCAGATTAAAATTGCTTGCAGATTAGATTAGACGTGAAGAACAGAGAGTAGAATCCAACTGGAAGTCGTTTCTCATCCTCATTTGATTTTGTAGTCCTCTAAAGTTGTTGAAAGAAGGCAGATTCGACTTGAGAACATATGGTATTTTTAAATCTATACCTAGAATTTATTTCTTACACTTATATTAGTGAGCTGAATTCCAGCTATCCAAAAAGTGGAAATTAATACTCTTACTTCTCTCCATCTCTCCTAACTCGGCTTCCAAACTATTGTCGGCTATGTCATTACTTTTAAATTGTTAAATTTATAACTTACATGTTTTGTTCTATTACTGAAACAAATTAAATTTATGTGTGGATTTTTTTGAGGTTTCTAGAATTACAAAACTGGTAGACAGCATTTAGAATATTAGAAGTTTGAAAATGTTTATAGTAAAATCAAGCAGAATGATTGAATTCTCCATCTCTGCTACTTGAAGATTGATTCTGTGTAATGACAAATTCTCATTTCTTGTATTCTGTCAATTCCTTAGAATCAAGCTTCAGTTTAATTTGTTTCATTTGTGGACCATGTCTCATTATTCAAAGTTACGCTTTCCTTGGATTTACTTATTACTTTTCATTTACCTTGTTAACTAAGAAATATTGTGGTCATTTTATTTTTAGATTATTGTGCTTTTTAATCATACCACTTAATTCAGGAAAATGGCTATCTTCTTACACACTATCTCTGGCAGCTCTCTAACTTTCTTTTCTAATTTGAATTTATTGCCTTTTTACTCTGCTGCTCAGCTGAGATTCTGGGATTCAATTTCATTGTTCTGTTAGTCAAACTCACAATTTCTTACATGATAAGTACTTCTCTTTCAATAAGGAAGATGTTTTATTGGATTATATTCTGTAGTAATGTAAAAGAAAAAAACATGAAGAGAATTAAACTTTCTGAATCTGTGTGCATTTAGATTTATTGCCTTTTACCTTGGATTGGTACATTTTAGTTTTCTGAGAAACACCAGATTTCCATAGTATCCTTGCATGTTACAAGTGCACATTAGGGTATTTCTATCCCATGGAAGTCTATAATCTAAGTGAATCAGTTACCCGGAGGATAAGGTGAATCCTTGAACTTCTGCCCAATAGAGGATATGTGATGAAGCAAAAGCTTATCCTTGACTTTTAGCCACTATTTCGTACAAGTTGGGATTTCAAAAGGTTCATTATACAAGTCTTCCTGGTTGATACTTGGAAGAATTACAACACATGTTAGCATATTTATAAATGTCCCTTTTCCTTCCAACATTTTTCAAAGACTTACTTGTATAGGGGGTGCCTTTGGGGATTTTTAAATATACCCTATAAATGAAGAGAAATGCAGACATGTTAGCAGAGCTGATCATTTTTGTTGCTGATCTCATGCTTGCTTTGGCTATTGTTGTTATCCTATATGCTGTTTACTTAATAGCAGCCACAAGTATTTTTATCTCAGTCATTTTCTATATTTTCACAGGAGATATTGGTAAGCAACTATCGTTTCAACAGGGACAGAAGCTGTGTCCTGGATTCTAGCAATGCTACTAGGAAGCCATTTGCTGGTAACAGAGAGAAAGTCATTTCTGGAATGCTTTCTGTCCATTTTCCAGCTGTGAAACAAGGGTCCTTCCTGCCCAAGAGTGATTCTCTCTTTGGAAAAGCAAGGAGCTATATACAATGGAAGACCCAGATGAGAAGACTTTCCAGAATGCTGTCCACAACCAAGAGGTATTTTTTTTAAGGTGAGCTTATTGAATATTCAGCTTAAATCTCCTTTTTATGAGTAAGATAATATAGCATACATACTTGTGGTGAGAGGGAAAAAACAAATATTCTTTTTATCTCTACTTTCCACTCTGCAAAAATGGAATTGGCAGACCATACAGGTACTACAAACAATTCCTGTTTTCAGCTGAGAATCTCATTTATCCAGCAAATCAGAGGATCCTGCCTGTGTTATTTTCTCTCCCAAGTATTTCTTGGACAGTGGACAAAAAAAGATGGAAACATCTACTTCAGCCTTCTCTAGCAATTTGGCCAAAAGGTTTTGTAGAGAAAAAAGTTTGAGAAAATGGATGGTTTTGAGACAGATTAGGAGGTGCTTACCTCTCCTTAGGGTACTAGGTGTAAAATATTGTTCTGTTACAATCAATATTAGTGCTAATGTTAAAGTTTTTTCCCTATTATTGCCATGAACACTCCTTCTGTTACTTATTTTCCTGTAGGGACAAATAGATGTTGGGGATGGAGTAATCTGAGTCCCTAATTGGCAGCTACTGGACTCTCCCTTGTGGCTCTGGTTGTCTTGAGCAAAAAGAATATTGGCCAACCAAGCCACTCTCTTACCAGGGCCTGCCATTATAAAACTGCATGGACATCTTGGGAAAGCTACATGAACAAAACTGTTTGCTAAAACTTCTGAGGGTGTGGCCTCAGCTGTAACTGTGTTTCAAGCACTTTGCATTGAACTTTCCCCGCAAACATTTTGATCTAGGCCAAAAGGGGAACACATCTCCTAGTGTTCCTAGAAGAGAGAGGTGTGACTCTCTCTACTGTGACTGGTGAAAAAGGGATAATTCTGTGATTGGTATGAATACAAAACTGTATTTGTATGGTAGGGTAGCGGCAATTGATGCAAACACCCTCTTTCAGGCTATATAGGTAGGCTATTCAGCTCACTCAAGAAAGCAAACTGGGAGATAGCCTTCTATGTTTTCTCCCCTGGTGTTGTAATAGTAGCACAGATGAGCTGGTAACACTAAGAAAGAGTAAAGAAGCAAAGAAAGTGACAAGAAGGCAGACAGGTGGTAACAGCAGTGGTGGGGTAGTGGAGCAGTAGTGAGACAGCTGGTGTGCAGATCTTCCCAAGTGGGGTAGTAGCACTGTCTTAAGACAGTGGCAAGAAGCAAGGCTGGGAGCCCCTGTGAGCCACAGCTAATTAGTGCAGGTTTCTACGGCCCAACAAGAATCAGTATGGTGATCATGCCCCCTGCAGCTCCAATCCCAAGAGCTACTTCCATCAGCGCTAGGCACAAGGATCCTGCTATCTGATGAGAAGTGGAGCAGTGGCCCTGCCTCCCACAGATGAGATCGTGGGAGCCGCTCCAACTGGCATTAGTAAGTAGGAGTTGCAAGAATCCCACTGTAGACAACAGGCAGGGCAATGACTCTGTTCCTCCCAGTTACAGATCCGATCAGCAACAGGGCCAGGAACCAAGCAGCTCAGGCCATGGCAGCAGGGGAAGAGCTGTAAGAATTTTAGCCTTAAAGAGGTAGACCCTACTGATTGACAAGTGGTAATGCTTCAAGGCACTTACAGCTGCAACTGACAGCTGCAAAATAGGCAGACAATAGCAGCAGAAATAGTAACAGCAGAAGAGGGGCAGTGAGCTGTCTTCTAAATGGCAGCAATGGTGTCAGTGGCTACACTACTAACACACAGCCAAAAAGTTCTATAGGAGTGACTGGGGCAAGAAGAGGAGTGACAATAGAAGTAAACCGAAGGTGAGATGGGGTGGAAATCTGAAGCTGAAAAATAGAGGGTTTTAAAGAGCCAGAAAAGAGAAACTTTAGGGCCTGTCTGCTAGAAGAGCTCCAGAGAACTGTCAAGTCTTTAGGAACAGGGGTCTCAGACACCCTGGGCCAAGGATCTGTAACACCAGCTGCTCTCAGGGCTGAGGATCCCAGTACTCACCTACGCCTGCCCAGAAGCTGCAACATCAGCTGCTGTTGAAGGATGGGGATTCTTGTCTCTTCAGCCTGCAGAGGAGCCATAACATTTACCGGCCAAGGATTCCTGATACTCTCAGTCTTACATGAAAACTATAACACTAGAAAGTACCACTTGCTGCTGCTACAATCAGTCTGCTGCCACTGCTCACTGCTGTCAAATGCCAAAAGGCACAACAGCTGCCTAAGACCTAAGAACTTTAGCCTTAAAGAGGTAGACCCTACTGATTGACAATTGGTAATGCTTGTTTAAAAGGCTACTTCTTGCCTATGATTTCTGTACAGATAGAGAAAAATGACGCCAGCCACCTGACTGGTGATAATTTTTACAACAATGGGTTTTTTCCCCTTGGTTTCAAGTGGCAAATGTAATATCAGTAGTTGTCCTCAAGTGACCCTGTTTTCAGACTGGTCCTGCAAAAATAATGTTTGAGCATGTGAACATGTTGAAAGGAGCCTTACATTCCTTTAGGTTTGGTGTCTAGAAACATTGGACCTTGTAAAGAGAAAATTTCTGACACTTCAAACATAGAAATTGGACTTATTGGGAATTACCTGGTTCATTATTCTGTTCATAGCTTTGGTTCAGTGGAAGCAAATAGATTGGTTTTTTTCTTTCTTGTCAGAAAAATAGTTATCCTAGGTACCTTGGGTTGGAGTTTTTGTGGTATAAATCTATATATTTTATAGCATATACATATATTTTTGTTTGCAAAAGACTCTTGTTCATTGATTCAATTTTATCAGTAGTGATTATAGTTTCTTAAACCCTTCTGGTGCAGTAGTGAGTGCCTGTAATCCCAGCAGGTCAGGAGGCACAGCAAGAGGATTGCAAGTTGGAGACCAGAGGCAATCTGCATAATTTAGTGAGACCCTGTCTCAAAAAAGTGAAAAAAAAAGGGGGGGGGCTGAAGGTTATATCTCAGTGGTCCAGTACTTGCAAAGCATGCAAGCAGGAGGCCCTGGGTTCAACCCCCACTTCCACCAAAAAAAAAAAAAAAAAAAAAAATCTTAAACCCAAAGCCTAGCCTTCATATTTCATCTTCATTGCCTTGGTACATCTTTTTGATTTTGATATCTTAACTTTTTAAGGTACTTCTTTCCCCCCCCAAAAAAAAAACTGAAAAAACTATTTTAGTCCCTATAAAAGGTAACACTTAAGTGAATTCCTTACAGAAAATAGTAAAATCATACTCAATTAGAAAAAATAATAACTTAGACCCACAGAGAATAGATGTTTAAACTTTTAGAAAATGTTGAATTAGATTTAATATAATATATCCATGTTTCATTCATACTAAAGAGTACAGTGGTTCCTCTATAGAAAAACTACTGGTTAAATTTTGTTGAATGAGTATAGGCTGTAGAAAGAGATTTTAAAATTATCCATATTCCATAGTTTCTAAGTTCATACACAGATGTAGAAGTGGGTGACCTAACAGATAGAATGTAGGATGCATAACTAAACAATACCTTAAACTATTGCCCCTAACTGCTTTCATGGAATTTACAGTTACAGAAGTATTATTTTACGAAATGGTTTTTCAATTCTAAGAAACCTTGACTACTCATCAAATATGTAAGAGGAACACAGAGTAATTTATATTTATCTTTAAATCTTGCCATTGATTCACTTGATGACATACATAAAGAGGCCAGGGGAGTGAGGAATAGCTCTGGTAATTTTGATTCAGAGGAACCAAAAGAGTCCTGAATGTGAGGAACTGCCTGAGGTCAAGTGCCTTAAGGAAGAATTAAGGGGCAGAAGTAAGGAAGAGGAACTTGAAAGAAGGAAGAAAGGGCATGACATAATGAGCACTGGATATGATAAAACTGAAGGACACCAAGGCAAACATTCAGTTTGGCCTTACATGAGCTTTTAGATAACTAAGAAATGACTACAGTGAACTGTGTCAATATCTGGGGTTAAAGGACGATGAGTGTATCCCACCAAAATGTTCTTGGGTGGTCTTTGCCATTTGCTCCAGAGTTCTTTTCTCTCCTAGCCATTCCCAATGTAAAGTATTAGCGTCAATGGTAATCATCTGATAAGATACAAGAAATGCCTTACATTTTGAATCTGTTGAAGCTGGTCCTCAACCTCCATCATATTCCTGTTTTATATCCATCTTTAGCAAACCCAGCATGCCATTCACAGTATCTGACTTTATACAACTTTCTGGGATCCTCTAGCTCCAATACAGGTCATTTTTACATCCAAAATTGTGACTGTCATTTAACCTATACATGAGTTCCTGCAACATAGGTTTAGTTCTGCTAAGGTGTGGATTCATTTCCAAGATCTCTTATATTTACCAATTATTAAAGGAGAAATAATTTTAGCTCTGTTTTACAGATTATGGCAGCTAAATTTTCAAATTCAAAAGGGCCTTGGGAGTCATCCAGTGTATTTCTCAGCTAACTAATAAATATCTACACAATATCCCTGAAAGATGGCCACCAATTTTTGCTTAAGCATTTGCATAAGACTCAGTTTTGATTTGTTTTGTTTTACTTCATAAGGCAGTTAGTCATTATGAAGACCTTTATAGCCAGGCTCAGTGGCACATGCCTGTAATCCCAGCAGCTGGGGAGGCAGAGTAGGAGGATCATAAATTAAGACCAGAGGCAGTCTGCGTAACTTAGCGAGACCCTGTCTCAAAAAGTAAAAAAATAGACTGTGGGTGCAGCTCAGTGGTCCAGCACTTGCAAAGTATGCACAAGGCCCTGGGTTCAACCCTCAGTACTGGGGGAAAAAAAAGGAAAAGAAAAAAAGAAAAGACTTTATAAGATCCAATAGATATCTAAGCCTTCACAACTTTTATCTCTTTGTTCTATTTTTGCTCCGTTAATCCAGAAAACTACTAAGTACAATGACCACATTGAGATCAGAAATTCTACAAAGAAAGATGAACTTCTCTCCTTATGAATTTTCTACTTCCCACTTAAAGCATTGAACAATGCAGCCTTTTCATGTACAAATGTGACTCATTTAAGATCATAATTTGTAAAATAAACCTGGAGTTTATTGTGTACTTTAATAGAGGTTTCTTGATTTGTCTTTTCTGACTTTTTGCACATATTTGCTAATCAGGAATTTTGAAATTCATTCCTTCTAGAGTGTCCTCAAGGCTTGGAGCATTGTCAATTTGCACTGAAGAGCAACATTTTATTAGCAGATTCGTAACTATTAAAAAGTAACACTAATGCACTTAGCTAATTTCACAGCATAACAAAAATTTAATTCAATCCCAAATAACTCTCACAGATGTCTAATAATTTTCCAAGTAATGTTGTTATTTGGAAGCTCAAATGAATCAGAACCTTTGTAAAATTGTCAATCTTATCAATATAATTTTTTGTGAATACAGAAATAGCAATGGAGTAGCAAGCTATGCTATCTATACAGAATGAAGTCCCTTTCATCAGAGATAGCTTAGAGTGGAGGAAATTAGGAAATGATCCAGCCATCCTATTTCTGGTAGCAGTGATCAGCTACAGAATGACTAGAGCTGGAGAGGAGGAGTTCCCATGGCCAGGATCCCTGTGGCTTTGTTACTAGGATAGAGGAAGTTAGTGCTAGAAACCAAAGATTTTCTGGCTTTGTAGATTGCTGAGAGACAGCAAGCTCTCAGAAGACAAAGAGGGGGCTCAAGTCCTAGAGTACAGACGTATGGTCTTTTTGTGGTTGCTGCTCCATGTAGTGTCTTTTCTTTTCCTTTTTTTTCCTAACAATATATCTAGCATTTGAATCTGGAAGTCACACTGGTATCTTGACCATACCACTTGTTGTTGTTGTTGTTGTTGTTGTTGTTGTGGTTGTGTGCCATCGAGTCGGTATCCGACTTATAGTGACCCTCGTAGGGTTTTCAATGGCTGACAGGTTCGGGATTGCGTTGGGAGTGGATTCCCAGACCCTGCTCCCGTTTTGTGGTGCTGGGAATTGAACTCGGGACCTGCAGCATGGCACTCTACCAACTGAGCTAAATCCCAGCCCCCATACCACTTACCAACAGTGTATTTGTGTTAACTCATTTCCTCTGTAGGCCTCCATTTTCCCACCTGAAGAGAAAAGCATGCAAAGCTCATTAATTATAGTAACACAACACACAGCCTGCTTCATGCTCAGAAAAGAATGCTGCATCTCCTCCTGGTTCTCAGTACCTTACAAATTTAGAGAAACTTCTCTAGTAATGAACTATGGAAATGATCCCTGGAAAGATAGTCCTCAAAGCCAATTACTTGAAAGGTTCCTTGAGATGTAAAATGTGGATATTTTAGAAAGCAAAATGAGATTTAAAAAAAAAAATGAAGCCTAGGAGGTGGCTAAGATGGCAGACAGATAACAACTGCTTTGAGAAACAGATAGATAGGAGAGCTTAAACAATGGCTTAGCCTGCAGCCGTAGCCCTGTGGCATCCAATCTCGTCAGATCTAGGAAGCTAAGCAGGGTCGGGTCTGGTTAGTACTTGGACGGGAGACCGCCTGGGAACTCCAGATACTGTAGGCTTGGGAGAAGGACCTGGCAACCCCCTCCCAATCAATCTGCAATTGAAAACCCTATGAACAGCAGAGAAGCACTGACAATAGTGTTTCACCTGTTGTATGTAGGGTCGCTATGAGTCGGATACCAACTCCAAGGCACCTAACAACAACAACAACAAACAATGGCTTAGAACTCATATTGATCAGCTGGACAGAGTAATAAGTTAGATAAGAGCTAGCAGTATATAAAAAAATCTGCAGGTTAAGTAAGTACCAACAACTGCAGGAAAAAAAATAAAAAGGGGAGAAGGAATCAACACGGCAGGTCAGTGAGTGTGCCACCAGAAATATGGCAATTTTCTCCAGCAAGAAGAGAAAATTATCAGCTACACAGAACTGAGCAGCTAGGAAACCCACCAGCAATTCCTCTGGTACTATGTGCATTACACAGAAAGGGGAGAGAGTCCAGAGGTCCATGAGATCAGAATCCAAAAGTGGAGAAGAACTAGAGAAACTACCCCTATGATCCCCCATCACCTGGATCATGGAGCATGGAGCACATACAACCCAGAGGAACATTTCATAGGGGTGTCTGGAGCTCAGATCCCCCGAGGACTACAGCCCTGGCAACCCACCAACAACCTGCCACTAAGACACAGGTAGAATTTCCCATGGAGAGGAACTGGTGAGTGAGTCTCAGACACCAGGTGCAGTGCTGGCTGCATGCCTGCCATCACCCCCACTGTGGAGGTCCTGGCTTACAATAGGAGAGCAGTGGGACATGAGTCCCACATGGGAGCTCAGGCTCAGAACCACTGGGGTTGCATGGTATCATTCCTCCATTGAAGCATGGATTAGCAAGCAAGTGTGGTAGGGCTCGGGACACCTGAAAGGGTAAAGGGCACCCATACTCCAAGCATGGCAGGAGCAGGCAGAACAGCCACCATCCGCCCCCCCCCCACCACCACCACAGAGGTCCTGGCCATGCAGTTTGTGATAGGAGAGTGCTAGGGTGAGTCCCACATGGGAGGGCATGCTTCAGATCTACTGGGGGTGGCTCAATATCATCCAGACCACTGCAGCAGGGGATGATTGAGCAAGCTCAGCAGGGCTCAGGATATAGGAGTGGACAGAGGGCCCAGCATCAGGATCTGGTTTGCCATTGTCTGCTGTTGCTGATTGGGCTGCACTCTCTGGGCTGAGATCTTGGCATGCAAGCTTTGCAGTGGAGGCAAAAGTCTCACAAGGATGACAGGGGACATGCTGCCTCTCTACTAATGCAGCACAGGCAAAGCACTCCACAGGGTGAGTCACTGAGAACATCCTGGAACCTGGTCTAGCCTGAGAGACCTTTCCACCATCATCCCCCATTGGAGGGATGCTGCACAGAAACCCCTCCCCACAGACCTGCTGGCTTTCAATGTGAGAGTGGGTAGGGAAAATCACTTTCCCTGCAGTGGAACTGATAAATCTCAAAATAAAGCTATCATCACTGTCCAGGAAATTTTACACAAGAAAAGAATGAAAAGAGATCTATAAGCAGAGCCACCAATAGACAGCAGCAGGCAGGAAGCAGATGCTGAGGAACACTGAGCAAGGACTCTTGCCTAAGGGAAGTGAGGTGAGGCAGGGCCCTCTCAGAGGGTGGCTATCTGCCCCTGGTAGGAGGAAGGTAGATAAACCTGAGGTCTCTAGGGAAATGTCTCTAAGGAGTAAACAAAAGCTGGACTGTGAAGGTGTTCAAGTGAAACACCTTTCTTTCTTTCATTTTGTTTGCTATCTTGCTCTACTATAGCCCTCTCTTTCTTTTTCTTATTTCCTTTTGTTTTTCTATTTTTATCTTCCCTTTATTATTTTCAATCTCAGTATACTCTACTTCCTCATTTTTCCTTTCTTTTTCTTTTCTTTTTCCCTATCTCCTCTCTCTCCTCATCCCCCAGTAGAGAAGTAGAGATGACTGCCACCTGAGGCCCCAGTCCCATAGGAACTACAAACTGGAGAGATGGAAACTGATGGGTGGAGAGTACAGGGGATGGTGAAAAGTGACATAACCTGATGGTTATTTGAATCTAGGAGAACCATTCCAGAACAAGGGTCACCTGGAGTCAGGTAGGGCTGGTGATTCAGAGTAATAGTCCCACAGACTAGACAACCTAAGACACATGGTGTAGGCTGTAGACCAATCCAGGGCTGGGAACGCAGAGGACAGAGAGAAACTGAAGGGGACAGTGCTGAATACAGAGTCTGCAGCAGAACATAGACATCTGGCACTGAGACTGCAAACTATGGGGGACGGAAGTGAGGGAAAAGCATCAGTGACTCATCATCACCCAAATTCAAAGGAATGCCAGAGGGAGGATCTCTTTACACTCATAGGAGCAGAACCTAACTCCCAGACCAAGCAATAGGCAAGCCTTGGCCAAAAAATACACAAAAATGAAAGGACATGCTGGATGTGATGATCCCATAGATCAAAGCCTCTCAACAGACAATATCAAGCAATCTTGATTTCCAGAGATGTCATAATCAGAATTCAGAATTTTGATTGTAATTATGCTAAGAAACATCAAAGCTAACACCACCAGTACCCCTGAGATCTTGGAGAAGAAGGTATCTCATTTGGAGTTTGTATTTTCCAAGGAGTTAGAAAATATTAGCACAAATCAAGCTGCAATCCTTGAGATGCAAGGCAAGTTGAATGAAATAAACACTTCAACAGAATCCTCAGCATCTAGACCGGATGAGGCTGAACAGAGGATCACGTATGCTGAAGAAGTGATACAAGACATCACTTACATGTAAGCTAAGATAGAGAGAATGATGAAACAATATCAGCAAGATCTGTAAGAGGTTTCATCATCGTCCTGATAAAGAACAACTCCCAACCAAGAATACATTACCCAGCAAAGTTACCTTTTAAAATAAATAAGGAGTAAAAGATATTCCATGATAGTGTGATATTCAAATGATTTGCAACCACCAAGCCAGTATTACAGAGGATCCTCAATCAACTACCACATATAGAGGAGACAAGACAACCCCACATAGAAGATCACAGATATGAACAATTAACATGAAAGGAAATCAAGAAAGAAATAAGATAAATATGAATCAAAAACCAGTAACAAGTACTAACTGGATGCATAACAATAAACACTTCTCAATAATTAATCTTAACAGAAATGGTCTTAACTCACCAATTAAGAGACACAGATTGGCCAATTGGATGAAAAAACGTAAGCCCTTGATATGTGCCTTTCAACAGATTCACCTAACCCAGAAAGACTGGAAAAGTGTGAGAATTAAGGGCTGAAAAGCAATACACTGAGTAGGGAGGAAAACAAAAGAAGCAGGAGTCATGATACTAATTTCAGACAGATTAACCTTCAATCCAACACTAATTAGAAGAGATAAAGAAGGACACTACATATTACTAAAAGGAACAATCAACCAGGAACCAATAATGTTACTTAATATATATTCTCCAAAAGCAGAGCAATTTGACTAGAGAAAGAAATCAAAGAGATATAGATAGGCAAAGAAGAGGTCAAATTATCCTTATTTGTGGAAGACATGAAATTTTACCTAAAGGACCCCAAAATCTCCTCTAGAAAACTTTTAGACCTAATTAACTCCTTTAGCAAAGTGGAAGGATACAAAATAAATACTCAAAACTCAATAGCCTTCCTTTACACCAAGTGTGAGCAGGAAGAGAAGGAAATTAAAGCTGTAATCCATTTCATGGTAGCTTACCAAAAACTTAAATACTTAGGAATCAATCTAACCAAAGATTCTGCAGATCTCTACAAGGAAATCTTCAAAACATTAAAGAAAGAAATCACAGAAGATACTAAAGGTGGAAGGACTTTCCCTACTTATGGATTAGGAGAACCAATATTGTAAAATGTAAAAATGGCTATACTGCCAAAAGCAATCAATAGATTTAATGCAATCCCCATTAAAATTCCAATGACAGCCTTTACAGAAATAGAAAAAAAATGATCCAAAAATTCATATGGAAACACAAAAAACCATGTATAGCCAAAAAACTCTTAAGCTGCAAAACTAGTGCAGGTGGATCACAATTGCTGATTTTAAATTATACTATTGGGCTATAGTAGCAAAAATGGCTTAGTACTGGCACAAAAATAGGCTGAAGATCAGTGGAACAGAATAGAGGACAAAGAGATACACCAACGCATCTATAGCCACCTGACCTTCCACAAAGGAGCAAAGCAGGCAAATTGGAAAAATGATAGTCTTTTCAACAATGGTGCTGGGAAACTTGGATTTCCATTTGCAGAAAAAAAAAAAAAAACCAACACCTCTCAATATGCACAAGAGTTAACTCGAAATGGATAGAAGACTTCAACATAAAACCATAAACCTTAAAGTTACTAGAAGAAAAGATAGGCAATATGCTCCAACATATAGGGATAGGAAAGCATTTCCTTAATAAGACTCCAATTGCTCAGGAAATTGCAACAAAAATAAACAAGTGGGATTACATGAAATAAAAAAGCTTCTGTACAGTAAAGGAAACAATCAACAGAGTTAAGGAAGACCCCACTGAATGGGAGAAAATCTTCACATTCTATACATCTCACAGAGGACTAATTTCCAGAATTTACAAAGAACTCAAAAAAAAAAAAAAAACTCCCAAGACAACAAATAATCCAGTACACAAGTAGGCAAAGGAACTGACTAGGCAGTTCTCAAATGAAGAAGTTTGTACAGCCATGAAACACATGGAAAAAATGCTCTATATCCCTAGCCATTAGGGAAATGTAAAACAAAACAATTCTGAGATTCCACCTTACTCCAGTAAGAATGGCCAAGATCAAAATACAAACAACAACAAATGCTGATGATGTTGGAGAGAAAAGAACGCTCTTACATTGTTGGTGGGGCTGTAAATTGGTTCAACCACTTTGGAAATCAATATGAAGATACATTAGAAATCTAAAAATAGAACTGCCATATGACCCAGTTATACCCCTACTGGGAATATATCCAAAAGGAGATGAGTCATCATACCAGAGACACCTGCATCTCCATATTTAATGTAGCACTTTTCACAATAGCAAGGATATGGAATCAAGCAAATTCCCCCTCAACAGAAGAATGGATATAAAAAACAAACTATGGTACATATACACAATGGAATACTCCTCAGCAATAAAAAAATGAAATAATGTCATTTGCAGCAAAATGGGTGGAATTGGAGAACATCATCTTAAGTGAACAAACATAAGCCCAAAAAGAGAAATATCATATGTTCTCACTCATATGTGGGTGGTGAATCAAATTTAAGGGAAGGAAAAAAATCATATACATAGATTTAAACATTAAAAAAAGCAATTAAATTTAGTGTAGAAGGGATAATTTAAAGAGTGGAAAGGAGGAGGGAGGGATCTAGCAGAGGGAAGTAAAGATTGGAGAAGATGAGAGGAGGAGGGTCAATAAGGAGGGATGAAGGGGGAGAGGCCAATTTCAATGTAAACAGCACAACTTTATGAGTATGTTGGAAAGCAAGGGGATGATAGGAAAACAATAAAACCTACTAGAATAGCTAAAATTAAAAAAATAGTAATAATACCAAAGGCTGGCAATAATGTAAACAGACTAGATCACTATCTAATACTGCTGAGAATGTAAAAAGATAGGTCACTATAGAAAAAAGTTTGGATTTATATAAAAATTGGACCACATGTATGTAGATAAATATTCTCACAAAAAGACATGCAAGTAGAAAGGAGACCATTGGGAAGGGGTGGGGGAGCAGGGTCACGAGAGCGTAAGGAAGAAGTTACATGAGCAATGTACAATGAAATGCATATATGGAAATGTCATAATGAAACCCATTAAGTTGTACATTAAATTACTAACAACAAAAAAAATGAAGCCTAGGCAGCCAAGGTGGAAATTTACACATAGGCTTCTAATTTATACAGCATTTCTTAACATACTTTAATAACACCTGTGGGCTGCTTGAGCAACAGGAGCCCCTAAGGGGCAGGTGATAGTTTTTAGAAGCATTTATAGGACTGAGGAGGAAACTCTTGGGATATATTTTCTTGAAGACTCAACAATCATCCCCATGTTCCCTTTGCACTGTCTTCTCGCAATTAAAGTGTGATATAACCACACTGGAATCCCACAGGTATCTGTCAGCTCATTGGTTCAGAAAAGCTGTCCAAACTCCCAAATCCAAACATTTTTGATCTGTGCACAAATAAGGCATCTTTTTGGACTCAGTATCGATCACTTAAATTACTTTTCATTGAGGATCTCAATTTATTCATCCATGAAATGAATACATAGTATAAATAACACCATTAGCCACTCATAGGCTAACATTTTATTATTCTCAGGGTATACTGAAGAGATGCTCTTTGCCACTCACTGAACTAACCAGTGTGGCAAAGCAAAGACACATTAGACTATGACTTCAAAAGGGTTCCCTTTATGCTTCAGTTTGAAAGGATCTATAAACTAGATGTGAATTAGAATAATAATCAAAATAATCAGGCAAAATAATCAGCTAGTTAAGCAACTAAAATACTTTTTTCAAAAGTTAAAGTTTCAATAAAAATCACAGTTTCCTAGTTTTAATTTTATTCATTTTTAATATCCTGTGTTTTAAATGACAAAATTAATCCAGGCTGTCCTATTGATTTTCCTTGCAAATCATCTTTGTGCCTTGTTGTTGTTGTTGTTAGGTGCTATGGAGTCGGTATCCGACTCATAGCAACCCTCATAGGGTTTTCAATGGCTGACTGTTTGGGGATTGCCTTGGGAGTGGATTGCCAGGTCCTTCTCCCATTTTTGCAGTGTTGGGAATTGAACTCGGGACCTCAGAGACTGCAGCACAGTGCTCTACCAACTGGGCTAAATCCCAGCCCCTCTTTGTGCCTTAGAAGACAGATTTTTCTAAAAACAAATGGATGCTTTGGCAATGATTTCTTGGATATGACACCAAAAGGACAAGCAAAGAGAGCAAAAATAGATAAATTGGATTACTTCAAATTAAAAACTTCTGTTCATCAAGACACATAATCAATAGAGAAGGCAACTCATAGAATGGGAGAGAACATCTGCAAATCATGTGTCTGAAAAGAGGCTCATATCCAAAATATATAAAGAACTCCTAAACTCAACAACAAAACTCAACAACAACAACAACAACAAAAATTGACTAAAGAATGGGTAAAAGTCTTGCATAGGTATTTCTCAAGAAAATAAAAGTACAAATGGCCAATAAGCTAATGAAAACATGCTCAGTATCGTTATTTCTGTTAAGTGCTGTGTAGCTGGATCTGATTCATAGCAACCTTATGTACAATACACCGAAACAACACATTGTACAATGCACATGATCTTTCTGTGTTTGGGCCCAATGTTGCAGACACTAATGTTTCTTCTCATTTTCAGTCATTCCATCATTAATTATTAGGGAAATGGAAATTAGAACCACAGTGAGAAATTACCTAATAACCATCAGAATGGCTATATATATAAAAAAAAAAAAAACAGAAAATAACAAGTGTTGACAAGGATGTGGAAAAATTGGAACATTTGTGTACTGCTACAACCGTACCACCCTGGTATCCAATCTCATCAGATCTTGGAAATTAAGCAGGGTGAGGCCTAGGTAGTACTTGTAACACTTGGGAATACCAAGTGTTGTAGGCTTGGGAGAAGGATCCAGCAACCCACTCCCAAAGCAATCAGCTATCAAAAACTCTATGAATAGCAGGGAAGCACTGATATAGTGCTGGGCATGACACAGTGTCTGGTAGTGTTTTGTTGTGTTGTTCATGAGGTTGCCATGAGTCAGATCAACTTGTCAGTATCCAACTCACAGCAACCCTACATACAACAGGCGAAACACTTTGTCAGTGCTTCTCTGCTATTCATAGGGATTTCAATGGCACATTGATTTTTGGGAGCAGGTTGCCAGGTCCTTCTCTGAAGCCTATAGTATCTGGTGTTCCCAGGCAATCTCCTATCCAAGTACTAACCAGGCCCGTCCCTGTTTAGCTTCTGAGATCTGACCGGATCGGATGCCACAGTGCTACAGCTGCAGGCAAACAAGTAAGGAAGTAAAACAATGCACCCACCACGGAAAACAGTATAATGGTCCCTTAAAAATGTAAAAATAGAATTACCATATGATCCAGGAATTCTACTTCTGGGTATATATCAAAAAGAATCCAAAGCAGAGTTTTGAAGAGACATTTATTCACTCATGTTTATAGCAGCATTACTCAAAATAGCCAAGTGGTGGAAGTTACTGAAGTATATGTAGACAGATGAATGGATAAACAAAATGTGGTTTCTATAGACAATGAAATATTATTGTCTTTAAAAGTAATCTTACTCATACCATAACATGAATTTTGAGGACATTAAAGATACTTTATTATACAAAAGAGCTAGTCATAAAAAGACAAATACTTCCATGTCATTTCACTTATATGAAGGACTTAGAGTTGTCAAATTCATAGGGATAAAAAGTACAATGGTAGGTTCCAGGATTTGGGGAGAGAAGGGAACAGAGATTGTTGTGTAGAGGGCACCCGGTTTCAGTTTGACATGACAAAAAGGGCTCTGGAGATGGATGGTGGTCATGGTAGCACAACAATGTGAATGTAATTAATGCCACCAAACTGCCCACTTAAAAATAGTTAAGATGTTAAATTCTATGCTATGTACATTTGAACACAATTAGTGATAATAAATAAAATTAGATGAATTACAATGCTGGCAAAATTTGACTCAGAAACTGAGTCAATATAAAAAAACAATGTACAAATTAAAATTTTGTTTTTCCCCTGAGTATATAAAGGCTAGCCTATAGGGAATGATGGTCTCCATATGAAATCTTGTGTAGCAAAAGTTACCAAATTATTTGACTTTTAAAACTTGCATAAAACATATACGTCCCATCTCAACCCTAGCTGCACAGCAAAATTACCCAGGGAACTTTTAGGAAGCAATCATTCACTGGGGATGTTGCTCAGTGGCAGAGTGCTTGCCTAGCATGTGTGAGGCCCTGGATTTGATTCCCAGCATGGTATAAATAAATAAATAAATAAATAAATAGCAGCAGTAATTATTTGGTTTGGGGTGATCTCAGACACAGAGGTTTTAAAACATTCCAGGTGGTTATATTGTGCAGGCACAATTAAAAACGACTACCCTATGCTTTCGGCCATTGAATTATCTCTGTTAGACTATGTTCATTTGGTTAGTTCTCAGGACTAGTAATCATGAGGTATGCCCACTGACTAGCTAGCTTTCATAATGAAGGATTCAATATTAGTAAACTCTACCATGTAAATCCTATAGATAAGTGCTGTAGGTTCTCAAGTAAATCAAAAACAATTTACAACAGGATTCAATAGCATATTTATTAGATTTGCTTTCTATTTTGAATGACATCACGTTAATGTTCCAATGCAATTAATTCTGACAGATACTCAGATACCTTTAAGAAAGGACAGTAATAAGCCGAAGTCCTCACCTGGAGATTCTTATCAAGAGAAACCAAAGTGAAAACAACAGAAAATCATTGCAGAATATTCACCCTTATTATTCTTCTGAGTTGAGTTGTCACCCAGCTAGATGACAGCCATATTCTCAGAGGTTCAGACTGAACACATCCTTTGACCATTATGCCATTAGACTCTAAATTTCCAGCCACAACTTCACACAGCTGCACTCGTTCTACATATTGTCTCATGCTTGCTCCAGGTCTTAGCACCAACTGAAATTACGGTTTTCCTCTTCTGTGAGAGCTACAGATATAGAGCTTATTTGAAGTCTTTGTCCTCTGTTCTACACATTGCTGCCAGAATAATCTTGGTAAAATATAATGCAGATAATTTTTTAATGATTAGAGACTTACAGCTCTTTTTCTAGCAAAGTAAAATGAGTACCTTAATCTAGTCTTCTTAGCCTTCTCCACACTCTCCATCCAATATTTTCACCAATGATTCCACTGTGCAGTGCGGAGATTCAGGGGACATGTTAAGTCTTGGCTCTAAGATGCCTGGGTCTAATCTGGTCCTTCATCATCCTTGGACCAGCAGCTAATTGAGACATGATATTCTCATGGTGATGTAGGGCTAGAAGACAGAGTGACATTTGTACTGGCTTGCTTGCTGTATTTATTTATTTTATTAATGCAGTACTGGCGATTGAACCCAGGGCCTCAGTGCATGCTAAGCAAGCACTCTTCCAACTGAGCTAAACCCCCAGATGCACTGGCTTTTATAGTGTAAGTTTGGAGTTGGCATATTATCACTTTGGGTTGCATTCCATTGGCTTCAGAAAATCACATGAGTAAGCCCAACATCAGAGAGGCAAAGAGGTATACTCCTCTCCTAGGAGTTATAAGGAATGTGATATTTGCTGAATAATAACTTAATATACCTGTGAAACATAATGAGAATAAAATTTTAATAATATTATCATTGTTATTAATCAGTCTTTATTTGTTGTGAAATAAAGTACAGGTTTCACATTGCTAGGATGAATTTTAATATAGGACTTGAAATCTACATGATTTATTTTTGAGATTTTCAATGACTCCAATTAAAGAGAACAGATCCATTTGTTGGAAAGAAGTATTTGGAAGCTGAGTTTGTCCTTTCCTATAGCCATTTTGTCACAGCTAATTGTTTCATTATACATCCTTTTGAATTCTTTCCTCTACTTCCATCATCCCTGAGATGGGAGAAACACACCTAAAAGTGTATACATATGGGGCCAAATGTTGGTGCTATGTTGGTAGAGACAAGAGGAGTTTGCGGGAGGTGACATGCTGGATCCACCACAGATGGGTTCTGAACTGGGGCAAGCTACGTAAACTCATAGGTGTCCATTTTGTTTTGTAAAACTTGACCAGATTAATAAATTATTCTGTTGATTCAATGAGATAATATATTAGAGCACAAAATACTAATCAGAAAATAGGTAACCTTGATTATAATTTATCTAGACTATAGTCTCTATAGGTTCTAGTTCTCTTCCATCATGTTTATTTACTTCCTTTAATTTGTCCTAAGTATTTAGGGGGAGAAGGACCTGGCAACCCACTCCCAAAAATCAATCTGCCTTGAAAACCCTGTGAATAGCAGATAAGCACTGACAATAGTGTTTCACCTGTTGTACGTAGGTCACTATGAGTTGGACATTGACTCAACGGCGCCTAACAAGAAAAACAAGTGTTCAGATTTCATTAATAGTAGGAAGTTTTCATTTATCGATAAATAGCTAATAGTATTCCTATATTAACTGTCCTTAGACACTATAAGTGAAGTCAATTATAATAAATATAATCAATTTCCTAGCTTCACATAGTAGACATCAATAACAAAGGAGATAACTTTTTGAAGCCAAGTATTTTTCCTCCTTTTTATTATATATGGTACTATCTCAATATCACAAGGCTTATTAATATTATATCAAGTGACACTATTAAATTAAGAATTGCTAACATTCTCCATTTCAGTTTATATGAGAATAGTTTACTGAACAAGGAAAAAATGACTGACATGCATATCGTGGACATTTTTTTCATTATAAATTTTGATCCCTAGCAATTTTACTTAACAACATTTTTTATGAAACACTGATTTTATGTCATTTGTCTTCTTGACAAGTTCAAAAGGGCGAATTGTAGATTTCTATTCAAATGAGATTCATGTTTCTGAAGTAGGCC
>VMDO01026417.1:0-26775 GCA_007922755.1 Pedetes capensis | reverse complement strand
TTGATGTTTTTATTCAAATACAATATTGTTACTTCATATGTATATATACATATATATATGTACTGTTAGTACTTATACTGTTAATATGTATTTTCATATACATGAAATATATATGATATATATTACATAAATACAATATATGATCTAATATAAATATAAATATATATAAATAAATATAAAAATACATACTAACAGTAACTATAAAAATTATAGGCATGGATTTGAAAATTTCAAACAGTGAATTTCTGGACAATTAGAGCAAGAATTTAAAAACATTTTTTAAAAATTAACTTTAAGTGGTTTAATATTTTGACAGTAGGCATTATAAATTCAGTATTTCTAGCATAAAAGACAAATTCAGACAAGATTTTTTTTTTTTTACTTTAAAAATTGTCATGTACTGCCTTTAACTTTTCAATTCTCTATGATGCTTTTAGTCTGCAGCTGTAGCCCTGTGGCATCCCATCCCGGCAGATCTCAGAAGCTAAGCAGGGTCGGGCCTGGTTAGTACCTGGATGGGAGACCTGGGAACACCAGAAGCTGTAGTCTTGGGAGAAGGACCCGGCAACCCCCTCCCAAAAATCAGTCTGCCATTGAAAACCCTATAAACAGCAGAGAAGCACTGACAATAGTGTTTCCCCTGTTGTACCGAGGGTCCCTATGAGTTGGATACCGACTTGACGGCACCTAACAAGAATAACAACATGATGATTTTAATTTGCAGAATTTTAAAGAATGAATTTTTTAGATGTCTTAGCACTAAATGTTTTATGTAAGTTATGTTGTTGTTGTTAGGTGCCCTTATTCTTTTCTCGGAACAATGCATCCCACTATCTTCCAGGGTTGAAATTAACTATAATAATATAGTGATGTTGTTGTTGTTAGGTGCCCTCAAGTTGATATCCAACTTATAGTGACCCTATGTACAACAGGTGAAACACTATTGTTAGTGCTTCTCTCCTGTTCATAGGGTTTTCAATAGCAGACTGTTTTTTGGGAGTGGGCTGCTGGGTCCTTCTCCCAAGCCTACAGCACCTAGTATTCCCAGGCAGTCTCCCATCCAAGTACTAACCAGGCCCGACCCTGCTTAGCTTCTGAGATCTGACTGGATCAGTGGCCACAGGGCTACAGCTGCAGGCTTAGTATGTAAGTTATAGTCCTTCATTAATAAGAAATGAAATTATACATTTTGCCATAACTTTTAGAAATTATTGAATGTTTACAAAGTATTTTGCAATGATAATTTTATGATTTTTATTTGCATAAATTTCTGAGAATAATAGTGTTACATTTAAATATTTTATGTAGATAAGTGTGTATATATTTGCTATGCAACATATTCTCCATGATTGAGATTTGTATGGGTGAATAAGTCTGTGAAATAGCAAGTGGGAAAGTAACAGCAAATATTTTCAGAATGTCTTCTCATGTGTTCCTTATCCACATAAGTTTAAAACTAGAAGGGAGAAAAACATTCACTCTATTCTGCCCACTATAAAAATGAGATAAGTGACTTCCAAGGAGACTTTTGTCTTAAAGTAAAATAGCATCACTCTAGAAGTTAAAAGGGAAGCAAAGCATTCTGGCTGATACCTTTTGTTATTCTTTAGATTTGCTCTAACTTTCCAATAGGCTATATTTTCTTATTTCATTTTTAGTTTCTTATGAGCCTTGTAAGTAATCTATAAGGCAGACAGTACTATCATTTTATAGATTAAGGAACTATGGTAAGTAACATCTTTCTTTCTTGAGTAACAAACTGAAATAAATGCTTTTTAATATGGGTAAATTACAGCTCTTACAGCTTGAGCGCTTTCTCTGAAGCATACTTTCTGCTAACTCCTTTTTTGTTGTTCGGTGTTGTTGAGTCAGATCGGACTCATAATGACCTTCTGTATAACAGAATGAAACACTCCTTGACACCGTGCCATGCCTGGCACTATATCAGTGTTTCTGTGCTCATAGAGTTTTCAGTGGCTGATTGTTTTGGGAGTGGGCTGCCAGATCCTTCTCCCATTTTTGCAGTGCTGGGGAGCAAACCCAGGGCATCAGAGTGTGCAGAGTGGCACTTTACCAACTGAGCTAAACCCTAGCCTGCTAACCCCTTATATCACATTTAATCCTCCTGAATAAATCAGCTGGTGTGTTGTTGTGACAAAGTGAAGCAAACATAAGAGAGGAAATCTTAATTGGTGGCTCATAGTTAAGGATCAGTCCATGATGGCACTAGGGCAGGTGTGCCTATGGCAAGTGCTAGGGAAAACAGGGTAGAGATGTGGCACAAAAACTCACATCTTGGCAAGCAAGCAGCAAGAGGGCCTAAAACCAGGGTGCTGAGTAAAAACCTGCAAAGGCCTGCCCCCAGGGAGTCACTTCCACCAAGATAGAATCCTACCCCCAAAGTTCCATAACCTTCCAGGAGAGCACTACCAGCTGGGGGCCCAACTTTCAAACACATGATCTTTCAAGAACATTTAGATCCAAATCATAACACTACCCCTGACCCCCAAGGTTCATGGCCATCTCATAATGAAAAATGCATTCAGTTCAACTTCAAAAGTCCCCAAAGTCTCAAAATTCTCAACTATGTTGAAAAATCCAAGTCCAAAATCTCTGACACTCAAGACAAACTAAACTGTAGGCCTTTACAAAGCAAATACAGGTTATGTATTTGCAACATAAAATGGAACAGAGTAAGAATTACCATTCCAAGATGGAAGAATGGGGAACAGAAAGGAAAGATTGGTCTGTATCAAGACTATAAGCTACTGGACAAACAAATACTGTTGGTTCAAGTCTGGCATCTGATACATGTAACATCATCTAGTGTCTGGCATCTTGCATCATGTGGGCTCAAACAGGCTTTGGCAACTGTGTCTCCATAGCCCAGTTATTTGCAGTGCACATGTTTCTCTCAGGTTCTATCTGTTGTGGGCAGCTTTCCTTGGCAAGTGTTATATGATACTGGCACCTCTAACATCCCAGGGTCTCCATCCCTGCTAAGGTTATGCCCTTAAAAGCTTCATGCATCAGCCCTTCAGTTGCACAGTGCACCTGGCCCTGGAACACATTGCCTGATGTCACAGGCTATTTTCAGGAATCTTGGTGGCAGCCTCTATAACCCCTGAATACTTATATTCTGCATGCTTATGAAACAAAAACCACATGGATGACACCAAGATTTACTGACCACCTTGAGAGGTAGCTTTGTCCTTTTGAACCATACCTATAGGAGGGCCTCCGTATGCTCAGGGTGAGAAACCACTTCCCTAGGTGGCACCTTTCCATCAGGGCATACAGGGCATTAGCTTTTTAAGGAAAAGTTTTAATATAGTATTCTAGCTCACATCCATGAGCTTTACATGAGAGGCACCTGGCTGACCTCTTTTCTGCCTGAGAGAATCTCTTTTCTCTTATCAAAAAGTTCAAGGCTTCCCTTTCCTGTTGCTTATCTCTTTAACAGTAACCTTAAGCAAACCATAGCTTTTTATTTTTTTAAACTGCATTTTTTTTTAATCTTCCCTTTGTGTCATTTTTTTCCTTATAAATCTGGCTAAATACACCAAGCAACAACCAACAAACAGCCTGAATATTATGGCTTTTTGATATTTCCTCCCCCAAGTTAATTAGTCTATTGCTTTTATATTTAGCTCCTCAAGTCTTTATGACAGGACCATAGTTCACATCAGCTCCCAGCTAGAATGTAACATGAGTTGCCTCTGGTCCAATGCCTGGTAGAGTCGCCATTTTCCACTGAAACTCTGTGAGCCTTGTCCACATTTCCATTGGAGGCAGTGTTTTGGTCTTCTCTACCTGCATCAGAACCTCTCAAGCTCTGCTTACAGCGTTCAAGGGCTTCTCTTGCTCACATCTTCACTCCTCCAAACACCTCTCACAAAGAAGATCCAGGGGCCTAGGAACCATATTATGGTCAGGTTTCTGCATGGCAATGAACTTGCTCTTCAGTACCAACTTTTTGTTTTAGGTAGTCAGTCACTGTGCAGAGAAACTGACCAAACTTACGGAATGAAACATTTATTGATGGCTCATGGTTAGAGGGTTAGTCTCTAATGGCGGCAGGGCAGGCATGATGGGGCCCATGGTATAAAACCTCACATCTTGATGATATGGAATCAGAGAAGAACTGGAACTTTGCTCTGGGTAAAAACTTCTAAAGGCCTGCCCCCAAGGATCGGCTTCTGCAAAGCTAGAATCCAACTTCCCAAAGTTTTGTAACCTCCCAGGACAGTACCGTCAACTGGGAAACCAACATTCAAACACATGATCTTTGGGGGACATTTAAATCCAAGCCATAACACCTATCCATAGTGGTAGCTATATTTCAAAGTCACTGTCAAAGAAGCATCTTCTTCACAGAAGACCTTGGGGCTAGAGAAGAAGTCCATTAGGTCTCTTTCTAAATAAGCTTTTAATTATGTGGTTGCATATTCATTTTGTATAGTTGGGAAAAGACAAATATCAACTTTGATATTGATTTCTTATTTTGATTGCTCCTGTGTGAATTTAGAATTTACATTACTATAGACAGAAAAACTAATTTGAACAACCTTGTCCTGATTTTACAAATACTTTATAATAAAGTAGTAGAAAATGTATGTTTAAAATCACTGTGTATGTCGATTTGTCCAACTTAGAATATGATGGTGGTGAGGGCCAGATCATTGATTAAAACTCTAATTTGTTTTTTTATGGACTGTATATCCAAATTGAATTCAGCCGCTCTATAAAATATGCAACATCTTTTCTCTGGAGTTAACATCTAACTAAAGTATGCAGGCTGCCTCTGGCCTTAAACTTGTGATCCTGCTGACTCTGCTCTCTGTTCTCCGAGTCACTGGGATTGCAGGTGTGTGTCACTGTGCTCAGCCTCCATTTTTAAACTTGGGAAAACTCTGAACTGAAAAAACGATTGATGGTGGATTAATATTTATATTTCTACATATGAAAACCAACAGTCTTAAGTAAGAGGAATTAACATGTCACCTAGTCCAAGTATGAAATTACAAATACAAGAACATAGTAACATACAACAGAGTGACTGGAAAGAGTCATAGGTAAAGATTTATACCATCACCCACCTATACAGGACTAAACAAAAAAATCAAAAGTAGTAGAGATAGCATATCTTTTGAATAAGAAGGGACCTAATATGTATAGCAGACACACAGAAAGTCATTATTTACATAAAATTGAAAGGAAACTTTAGGACAGATACAGAACTCTTGACGTTGTGAGCACATGGCAGCAGACAAAATTGAGTGAACTAAGGTGGTTCCACTAGTTTTTGCCATTGTAGAGTGACAAAAGTTGATCATGCTTCAACAACAACAAATAACCCCTAAAATTCCAACATTGATGATTTACAATGTAATGAACTGGAAGGTGGGAAACTCATGTGTCAGAAATATGTTGAAGCATAGCCAATGAGGAATGCAGGACTTCTGTGCTTCCTTTTCTCATAAAACTGAGTTACAGAGCAGCTTGAGAGGAGCAAGCAGAAAGACTTCTGGAAGAATACAACAAAACAGCCCTGACTATAGAGCAGCCACAATACTTACCCAAGTGATTCATTTGATGTGCACAGAATGCAGCATAAAAGTTCTTCTTATACATTAAGGTGTACATTGAAAATGTCCAGTAAAAAAAAGAAAAGAAAACAAAAATCCTTAAAGCTGTGTCAGTATGCAAATTCATGATAAATGGAGAAAAGATTAAACTTAAAAAAAAATCCTAAAGAATCTCTGCCTTTTCCTTGCTGTTCTGATGGCTAAGAGGTGTTCCTAGGGAAATTTAACCTTCACAATTGTCAACAAGTGCCAAATAGACACCAATTTAAGTACTCTGCATCTTTGTTTATAAATTTGAGGAAATTAGCCTGGCACTGTGGCACACAAATGTAATCCCTGCAACTCCCTTCTGAGGTTGGAGGATCCCAAGTTCAGGACCAGAGGCAGCATGTGTAATTTAGTGAAATCTTGTCTCAAATAAAAAGTAAAAAAAAAAAAAAAAAAAAAAAAAAAAAAAAAAAAAAAAAAAAAAAAAAAAAAAAAAAAAAAAAAAAAAAAAAAAAAAAAAAAAAAAAAAAAAAAAGGGCTGGAGGTGCAGCTCAATGGTAGAGCTCTTGTAAAGAATGTGTGAGGCCCTGGGTTCAACCCCTCAGTAGAAATAAATAAATAAGTAAATAAATAAATAAGGGGAGGGAAAACCCTCTACTTTATCCTGATTTTTGTTACAATTATTGTTATATATGATGGAGATCAGTTGGTATTTTCTTCAGGATTTTTACCTCTGTGATTCCAAATGGAGAAATCTTATGATTTTCTTTCATTATACTTTTCCAGTTCACTTTGCTAATTATGCAAACAATAATTTTATAAAATGAGTTGGATAATTTTTTCTCTTTTACTATTTGTTGTGACAACTTGTAGAAGATAATGATATATCTTAAGCTCTTAGGAAAACTCAAAATATAAAACTATGGGCATTTTTCAAGGGGGTCAAGTAGTATTTGCTTACTATTCCCATTTATTCTTTATTAATATATTTAGCTATTTTTATTCATTTTGTGCTAGGCTTTACATATTATATTTTTCCCACTTATTTTTAACATGTTAGTGTTAAAATTTTTATTTCAGTGTTTAGATATTATTTACATAAAATAAAACATCCATTTCAAGTGTACAGTTTTAAGCTTAAAAATAATGATCATGTATACCTGTGTAACCACTTCCAGTCTAGGTTCCATTACCTGTGTTAAACTCTTAGGAAAACCTAACCCATAAAATTATCTATGTAATCTGCTCTCTGTGCCAACAAGTTGGTCACCTTCCTCTGAGCCCATAGCTCCATCTTCTGAATTCATAGTTCTGCTCTCAAGGTATTCCTTTTTCTTGAAGGTTTGTACATGTTCTAAGATGGATACTTTTATCAGCCTGTTTCTCATCTGTGGGATTGGGAAGTCTGACAGTCTTCTTCCATTGTGTCCTATACCTATTCCTTTCAGTACAAGCTGATTATTTCTGCTGGTAATGCATTCTCACACATCTTGTGGATCTTTTATAGATGACATCAGGATTTATAGCATTATTACCAAGAGGCCTACTACAGATATTTACTAGATTACCCCATTTCTATTGTTGGCATTCATTTGCTTATGACCTCATCATTCCAATCTTTGCCTCCATTTTCTTATTGTCTTCACCTCTCTGGGTATATAACATTCTTTTTTTCCAGTCATGAAGACATTGACTGGATTTATGACCATCCTGTATAATCCAGAATAAGTCTCCATGTCAAAATCCTTAATCATATCTGCAAGGACTCTATTGTTTTTAAGACCAAAGAGATTAGTTAAGACCGAATATCTTTCACTGGCTATTTTTCCTGCTTTTATAGACTTCTCCATTGATTTTGGATAACTTTACTGAGAAGCATAGAGTTTTCACTTAGTAAAGTGATGACTATTGCAGAAAGAGCAAGCTCATTTTCAGAGTTTTTGGATAGTACGTATTTAGTATTATGACAAGCACATAGTAGGTTTTTTTAAAAATGTAACTTTTTAATTGATATTATTTATGTCATTGGAATGTCTGCATAAAGTCTGTTGTAAATGGCACTTAGAATATATTTAACTCCACAGATTAGAAGTAAAGATACATTGATTTCAATGATTTTATAAATATTGCTTTCATTTTATAGAGTATTATAAGATTGTTTTTTAATTTTTCAACATTATATACAATACTTTCTGGTTTATATGCTGTTGAGAGAACTCTGGAATAATCTTTGGAATTTAACTAGTACATTTTCAGGTTTCTCTAAAACTTCAAAGGTTCTTTGAAAGACAATCACGGTTATGTTCACTTGTCAGAAATATAAACAATTGCTTGTTAAAAAAAGAAAAACCATCCTTTGAGAAATCCAATGAGTTTAAAATAAGGTTGAGCTTTTTTTCTTTTTGAATAAGAACCTTAACATTTGTTTTATATTAAGGGGGAAGAAAATTTAAAATCTAGGTCCAGAAATCCCTGACATCAGTTTAATTCTTCTGATGTTTTTCTTTCTTTAAGTTATAACTGTAGACAGGCACAATCCGCTAATCATTTTGTCAAATGATCATTGTCACCTACCAATGAAGCATTAAAAGAATGAAGAGGCTGAATATATCAAGTATAATCATATTTATGTATTTACTTCGTCTTACTTTTGAGAATAGTGTCTGGGAATATTATGTAAAATTCAATCTCATGATTCTTGACCATCAAAGTGAATATATATTATAATGAGATAACTTTTAAAATACATATCATATTTGTGGGGCAAATTTTCTATCACATTATTTTAAACACTTAAGTAAAACATTTGAATTTGTTTATATATTCAACAAATACTTATTTGACTTAATGTGGTCTTGGTGCTGGGAATGCAACAGCAAACTGAACAGGCCTTGAGGAGCCTTCAGGGAGCTGACCTTCTAGATGAGTAGGAACAACAACAAGGAACATAATTTTAAAAATAGGCTAGATGGTGATTGAGAAGAATAAAATAGCAAGGAAAGAGGAGCAGTAATGGGAAATGACATTGCAGTTTTCAAGATGTGGGCAGATTAGTCTCATTGGAAATTGGATATTCAAAAATGACCGGAAGAAGCAAAAGACAGAGCATATGGATATCTGAGGGAGGACATATAACCAGAAGAAAGATGGAATGCCATGTTTGAGCAATAGTGATTGTGGCAATGTGTCTAGGGAAGAGTAAGAAGGGGTGAAGGGGGTGGCAGCAAACTAGGTGAAAGAAATAATGGGTCCACCATGTTGGGTCATGTAGGCCTCTGTAAAGATTTTGGATTTTACCCTGAATGAGCAAGATTCATGGAAGATTTTGAGCAGAAATGTAACTTGATCTCACTAAGTTTGTAAAGAATTACTGCCTTATAGAGATTGTGCATAGTTTGAGGTGGTAAGAGAACTGACGTGGTAGATGTCTAAGAAGGTATCAGTGAAAAATATTTAATGAAATTCATCTGTTAAGGATGCTTACACTATGGAATTGGTTTATCATATTTTTGTTATTAATAATGACTAAATTTTAGAAAATTGCTAAATGAAACAGTTGTGAACTTTGCTATATGCTCTTGGTGTTGGACCCAATTGTAGAGGAATTATTTTAAATTTGAAAATGCAGTAATTATAAGTAGTCACATTAGGAGATGCTTAAGCTGTTACCTCATAAGGTACATCCTGCTCTGTCTAGAGTTATTTTCCCCAAATTAATCTAGGATGCTACTGTGATAAGGAAAAGCTTTTAACGACTACTCTTGCATGACTCTTTATAATATCTCTCAGGAAGATGCTGTTATTATAAAGCTTTTATTGCTTTTCCTTTCATATTCAATTTTCCATATCTATAATGCTAATAAAGCTGCTACTAACTACTTTGGGACCCTGGGCCCTTGAAATATGGCTAGTCTAAATTGAAATGGGCTCAAAGAATAAAATATATGTCAAGTCTCAAATATTTATTATGCAAAAATGCAAAGTATTTTGGCAATACTTGTTTTTATATTATATATTGAAATAGAATTGATTTCATTTGAAAATATTTTGTGTATACTGGGTTAAATAAAACACATTATTAAAATTATTATTAATTTCATTTTTAATATGGCTAATTAGATGTGGCTAATAGAAAATTTAAAGTTGTACATTGATCTGAGATTATTTTCTATTGGACAGTGCTGTTCTAGATGACAGATAAACTCAGAGTAAAATCTCACTTATTATTAGTGTATATTCATTGTACAAAATGATGGGTTTCATTATGCCATTCATTTATGAATTTCATGTACTTTGCTCATATTCATACCCCGTTACCCTCTCTTGTCTCCCCTTATCCGAAGGAAGAATAATCTTCAAAAATGTCATACTAAGCCAAGCATAGTGGCTCAAGCCTGTAATCCTAGCGACTTAGGAGTTGGAGGCAGGAAGATCGCAGGTTTGAAGCCAGAGACAGCCTGCATAACTTAGTGAGACCCTGTCTCAATAAATAAATAAATAAATAAATAAATAAAAAGGAAAAATGGGCTAGGAGTTGCAGCTCAGTGGTAGGGCACTTGCAAAAGCATGTGTGAGGCACTAGTTTCAACTACCCAGTACTGAAAGAGAGAGAGACAGAGACAGAGACAGAGACATAGAGACAACAGACAGAGAAAGGGAGGGAAGAAGGGAGGGAAAGTGAAAGAAGGAAGAAAAAAGTGATGCTAATATAAGAATGGACTGGAGTTTAGCTCAGTTGGTAGAGTGCTGTGTCAGTATGAGTCAGACCCAACACGATGGCACCTAACAACAATATATGAATAATAATTAGAATAAGATAGAATCACAATAGACATATATGGGGATTATTTGTATGATGATAGTGACAGAATAATTGGCAAAAACATAAATAGTTGCATTAGTGATCTGGATACAAATAGCTATTTATAAAAAACTAAAAGGATTCTTTTTCTATGAGAATAAGAGTTCTATGAGGGTAGCTATGAGTCGGATATTGGCTCGATGGCACCTAACAACAACAAACAATGGTGTATCAGCCTGTAGTCGTAGCGCTGTGGCATCTAATCCCATCAGATCTCAGAAGCTAAGCAGGGTCAGGCCTGGTTAGTACTTGGATGGGAGACCATCTGGGAATACCAGGTGCTGTAGGCTTGGGAGATGGACCCAGCAACCCACTCCCAAAAATCAATCCACCATTGAAAACCCTGTGAACAGCAGAGAAGCACTGACAATACTGTTTGGCCTGTTGTACATACACTCGCTATGAGTTGGATACTGACTTGAGGGCATCTAACAACAACAACATGGTATATTAGGGGCTGGGATTTAGCTCAGTTGGTAGAGCCCTGTTCTGTAGTCTCTGAGGTCCCAGGTTCTATTCCTAGCACCACAAAAAGGGGAGAAGGACGTGGCAATCCATTCCCAAGGTAATCCAGGAACAATCAGCCATTGAAAACCCTATGAGGGTCGCTATGAGTTGGACAGGACTGGATGGCACCTAACAACAGCAACAATAGTGTATCAACATTTTGTCCTGGGCAAAGGAACTTGATAGCCTGAAGGATTTTGGACCAAGAAAAATAGCCTTTAAACTCCGGTCACAACACATTTTTTCAATCTTATTTTTTCTCTACTTTTTTTTTGTTATACACTGATTTCTTTTTTAATGCCTTGAAAGTTGATTGAGTATGTATTTCAAGAAGAAATCATACGTACAGCTACATTTTTAAATAAATTGAACATTATGGCTTATATGTATCAAACATTCTATTTTTTCTTCTGCTCATTTAACAATACCTTTAATTAAAAATATTTTAAAAAGAAATTCTATCTGTACACACGGTTTACTTTAGGGTATGGTTATGTGGAGGAGAGAATTAAAACTAGTAAAAAAATTACAATGTTATGTTTCTTTTTGTAATTTTTTATTATTTTTTGAGATACTTGGGGATTGAACCACAGTACTTTCACACATGCTTTACAAGTGCTTTTCCACTGGGCTGCAGCTCCCAGCCTGTTTTATTTGAGTCAAGGTCTCTCTGTCCTCCTTGCTCCACCTCCTGAGTCCCTGGGAGTATCACAGTCCTAGCCAGCACCACTGGCAGAGTTATGTTTCAATATCAATACATGACACATTAATTTCAAGTTTTTACACCCTTGCTGGGTGTGGTGGTGCATGTATGTAATCCTAGCAACTTGGGAGGCAGAGGCAGGAGGATTGCATGTTTGAGGCCAAGGGTAGCATGTGTAAATTAGAGCCTGTCTCACTTTAAAAAATAAAAATGGGCTGGAACTGCAGCTCCATGGCAGAGTGCTTGCAAAGCATGTGCGAGGTCCCTAGTTGAGTCCCTCAGTACCAAAAAGAAAAAAAGAAAGTTCTTGTGTTGCAATGGATCATGTCTAAATGTTCTCAAGTCTCTCAGTATTCCTGCTGAGTTCAGGGAAACCCACAAGGATTCCCTTCTGCTAGACACTTGTCTCTTGGAAAACAGTGAGGATTTGCTTTCTGAAATATTCTATCTTGTCTCTCAGAAATTGCTATCTATCTCTTTTGTTTGAAAGGAACTGGCTAATCTTTCAGTGCATCCCTGCTCCAGATACAGATTAAGAGACGTCCTTGCTCTGTGCTCAACAGCTAAATAAAAACTTCAACAGTTCCTACCTCCTGCCTCTATTCTATAGTTTAATCCATGAAGTGAGACATCCACAAGAGTAACTTCATGCAGAATACCCATGTGGTGAGGAGAGCTTTGACCTATGTGTTCTAAGGCTAGGTTCCATGGCAGCAATAATGTACATTTAGACAGTATTTTCATAGATAATTTTCACATATTTTGTACATGTTTTCCATAAGTCAGTGCTCTGAAAAGTGACTGTTTTAATCTTTTCATCATATAAGAAGATGAGACTCAGGGTAGTTAAGTTCAAGGTAGGAATAGTAGTGATAGTCTCTGAGCTTGAATCATCCTCTCGTGGTACTTACCTTAGTACTGTTTTCACCACCTAGGTTGCTGTTAATAAAAACTAAAGACCATATTTCAAGTTTTTTGTTATTTTACTAGAATATTTGAAAGCTAGTACCCATGATATAGTATTTTACCCGATTATTTGCTCAGTCTTAAATGCCTGTGATTAATATTTCTATATAAAATGAGAAGGAAAGACTTTTACATAAGTAGGAAATTATTTTGGAGAATTCCCACCTTTTGTAGACATTACCATTGACTATATTCTTTGTAGCCAATACAAAGTGAAAAGAAAAAATTTCTAAGGGGGGTAAGAGGAATATGTAATGCTAATATTTAAAAAACATTTTCCATTACAGTAATCAGAGTCAGTGATATTGCTACTGTTGTTGCTATTATTATATTTCGTTTGAATGATATTTGTTTGGGTTTTTCTATTTACACCTTCTTTCATCATCATTCTATTCCATTATACCCCATTCTTCTGAATTCAGTTTTCTTCAATCTGATATCTATCCCTTTATGTTAGTGAGGGTCTGTGACTAATAAACTTTCTTTGGAATTTGTTTGAAAAAATAGTAAAATTATTTAAAGGTAATTTTCTGGGTATTTGATTCTGGTTAACCTTTATTTTCTTTAAACCTTTCAGGATATTATTCCATTGTCTCTTTATTTTCTAGTGAGTGGTCTACTGACATCCAGCTACTCTCATCTTTTATTTTGATGTCTAAAAATTCTTTTTTCTCAAATATCTATTATTTCCTGTTGCCTAAAATAGTTCTACATGTTTATATCAGTATAGGATGCTTATTTAACTGCAGTGCCTAAATAGAAAGTCATATTGATTTACTTTTAGATCCTTTTTATTCTTACTACTGGGTGGAGATAAACCAAGGGTCTCACACATGGTAGGCAAGTGCTGTACCACTGAGATGTGCCCCCAGCCCCCTTTTTAATCTTTTTACCTTGAGATGTGGTCTCACTGCGTTGTGGAGGCTGCCTCTGCCTTCAAACTTGTTGATACACCTGTGTCAGCCTGCTGAGTCTCTGGGATTATCGGTGTGTGCCACAGCCCTGGGAAAGATGTATAAAATCTGCTCTCCAAAAAAAGACTGCTTTTTTTCCTTTGTAGTGCTAGGAATCAAATCCAGGGTCTTCTGTATGCCAGGCAAGCAGGCTACCATTGAGCCATACCCCAGCTTGTTTACTTTGTTTTCATCACTGTCATCCATTTAATTCTATTACTAAGTGAAAGAGATACACAACATTTTTAAAAAATAGGAAAAAAATCCTGCCTTAGAGAATTTGTAGTCTGGTGGGATAGACAAACTGGTGGATAATTTTAATACTTGGTAATCAGATCTAGATGGGGATGAGGAAGGATATGGAAAGAATGGGAGCATCAGCCAAACAGTACAGTGGTTTTGGAGGCAAGATTTCTTACGAGAATGACGGAAGAGATGATCACCAAAAGCGTGAGGTGAATCAGAAGGTTTGAAACAGTCGGTGTTGAAATTAGTAACAGAACAAGATAGTGACACACACAAAGATTGCTGTAGATTGTGGACTGGTGCCTGACAAGTTTTTGCTTGTATACGGACTTGCAACGGCCTTTAAAAGTGTCCTGCAATTATATTGAAATGCAACCAGTCCTTAATTGTTCATGGATTTGCCTACTTGCAAGGATTTATTTGTAATCCTAAAATCAATATTCAAGGCACTTTCACTGTCATTCACAGCCATGCTTAGGGTGGTAACATATTTGAGTTGTTTGACATGAATATTCCCGGCTATGATACAACTGGATGAAGGTTTGCATTCTTCTTTCAGGTCATACGCTGCAAATAAGTGACTTCTTTTGGTCTGTTTGCTATCATCTTATTTTGCTGTCATCATTATAATTCTTATTATTCCATTTTTGTGCCTTTGGATTGATAAGTTGTCTGTTTAAAACAGCCCAGCACAGTACTAACATGCTGTCCAATGTTCCCTAAGAGAAAGAAATATGTGATGTGTCTTTTGGGAGAAAAAAATGTGTTAGAGAAGCTTCATTTAGGCCTGAATTACAGTGCTGATGCCTGTGAGTTCAGTGTCATGAATTGGTTCATTTATGAAAATACTGTGAACAGAGGCTCCCAAAAACCTAGCTGTGTGTTTCTCCTACAACCAATGACTCAGTAATAAGTCATTGTTTATGGTGGCTTTATAGACAATAAGTACTTTGAATAATGAGAATTAATCATACTTGTTTTTCTTTTACTTGGAGGCATTTTATTCAAAATGATATACCCAGAAATCTTGAGAAAATTAAAATGGTATTTATTTAATTACTACCACTGTGACTATGATACTTTTTGGTAAATATTCTCCTAATTTTCCATAAGCTTTCATAAACTCAAATATTTCATAAACTTCTTCATAAACTCCTGTTATCAACAGATTTAGTTCATTCATTTTGTGAAGAATATCTACCATATCCTCTATTTGGTAAAGTCGGCCCTCCTTGTCAACACAATTGCATCAGAATAACTTTATATCACAAAAAGTCTGTTTTTCAAATAAAAACAAATAGTTTAATAACTTTCTTGAAAAACTTTCTATGAAGAGTAAATTAAATATCTTGCAAAAATGTATAATTAAAAACAATTGAGTCAAATATTAAAATAAATTACAATTATTGTAATATATGTTATAACAAGTTAGGAAACAATAAATCAATATATTATTTCTCATTATTTATAATAACATATATCTGTAGCCCTCCCACCCTGAACATGCCCAGTTTCCTCTGATCTGGGAAGCTAAGCAGGGTCGGGCCTGGTTAATACGTGGATGGGAGACTGGCTGGGAATACTGGGTGCTTTAGGCTTGGGAGAAGGACCCTTTAGCTCACTTTTGAAACAATCAACCATTGAAAATCCTTTGAAAAGCAGAGAAGCACTATCAGATATAGTGCTGGGCATGGCACGGTATCAAGTAGTGTTTTGCTCTCTTGTGCATAGGGTCACTAAGAGTTGGACCTGACTCGAAGGCACCTAACAACATACAACATAATAACATAATATATAGTCAACATTATAAAATTATAAATGAATCAAAAATATAGACTCAAGCATCTTGGTGCGCACTTGCAGTCCCAGTGATTAGAGAGGCTGAGGCAGGAGGATCACAAGTTTGGGGCCAGAGGCAGCCTGCCCAATTTAGCCTTACCCTATCTCAAAAACAGAGAAACAAAAATACAACAAAAAGTAATGAGTTTACTTTAGTAAAGTAGCATGTGTTTGTCCCTTTAAATTTAGACTTTAGGAATATTTGAGACTTCAGCATAAAAATTAGGAATAACTACATTAATTTCATAGGGCATCATTTTCAAACATTCCCTATATAATTTAATAAAAGTAAAAAATTCTAAAAACAAATAGGTTTTGCTGTCACCATGATTTAACATTTATTTTGCAGAAGATAAATGATATAAATCATTTCAAACTTAAAATAAGATGAAGATTGGCTCTATTATATATATATTACATATGGTATGATTTGATAAAATAGTTTTCACCTATATGGAATCTGGGCTGGAGGTTAGCTCAGTTGGTGGAGTGCTGTTCTGTGATCTCTGAGGCCCTGGGTTAGATCCCCAGCACTGCAAAAATGGGAGAAGGGCCTGGCAGCCCATTAAAAAAAGCAATCCCAAAAGCAATCAGCTATTGAAAACCCTAGGAATAGCAGCAGCACTGACATAATGCTGGGAATTAACAATGTCAGAGAGTATTTTGTTGTCTTGTACATAGGGTCATTATGAGTTGGACCTGACTTGATGGCACACAATAGAAACATGGAATCTACAGAAAGTTAAATAGTAATTTTATCCTTTATTTGTTTAATGTGCTACACATTTTGATACTTCTGGAAAATAATACAGTTACATGTAAAAAAATCTGCATCACCAATCCATATTTGAGCTATTTGAAAGGGATTTATTTTATTGCAGATATTGGCATGTTTTAGAGATGAGAATTAACAATTCTCATTAACAATTAACAATTAAAGAAAATAATTTCTTTAAACATGTGGAGAGAAGGGACAAACATTTCTAATGTTCAGTGTTTCTACCTTACGTTTTCATTTCTATCATGGGTTTCTCCCATCAGAATATTTTTGAGACTGGGTTTGAAGCCAGGTGCTCTGGCACATGCCCGTAATCTCAGTGACTTGAAGGCAGATTTAGGAAGATCACGAATTGAAGGCCAGAGGCAGTCTGCATAATTTAGTGAGACACTGACTCAAAACAAAATGTGCTTGGGGTACAGCCAAATGGTGGAGCACTTGCTAAGTATGTGCAAGATTCTGGGTTCAACCCCCAAGTACCACAAAAAATATATATACTGAAAATTACCCAGAAAAGGTGAGGGTAAACAAATACTTCCTCAAATGTATTTGTTGAAAAATGTCTGAGGGAGGAGAAACTGTTTTAGAATAAAAATTATCTTAGTCCAACAACTTGCTACCATATATATATATATATATACATTTCAATTATTCTGAGGCCGAAAATACCCTATTTGCTGTGTTCCAACTCTAACAGAAAATTGTATGAGACAAAAAAGGAAGGCTCAGTGTTTATACATTCTTTTTCAGTCACTAACGAGGCTTATCCCTATGGAGAATGTGGAAAATATTTTCATGGATAGAAAACAATGTATTCTGGGATGGGTGAGTAGGGAGTTTTGTAAGATAGAATAAAAATTATGAAGAAAACAGATTTCTCAAAATCAAATTTGGAAAAGAAAACATATGAAATTTGACAAGATGGAAAATGATTCCTTAAAAAACGATTTGCTTTCATTTTGTTTCATTTTGTTAATTTTCCATTACTTTTCTTTGGAAAGTCTTTTTCTTACATGTGGTATTCTGTGCTTCTAGAACCTAAATTAAAGAATTGGTTAAACTTGTCCCTGACCCTATGATAATCTGTAGCATTGTGTTCTTTTTTTAAAATAAAAGTTGCTGAACATCCCAGATATAGGTGAAAATATACTGAATGGTGAAGTGATTCAAAATGATGTTTGCTAGGTAGCCATGTCAGAGTCATAAAAAGAAAAACATAGTTGTTGACATTGAGAATAAATAAACTTAAATAACATACCAGGGAATTGATGAGACTAGTGGAGGGGCTATGCTTTTAAAATCTGGACATTGAATAAAGGAAACAGAAGAATTGATGCTTTTGAATTATGGTTATGGAGACGAATATTGAATATACCCCAGACTACCAAAAGAACCACCAGATCCATCTTAGAAGTGCAACCAGAGTGCACCTTGGAAGCAAGGATGGCTTGACTGCATCAAACATGTTTTGGACACGTTGTCATGAGGGTCCAGTCCTTGGAGAAGGACATCTGGTTTGAGAAAGTGGCAGGTCAGTGAGAAATGGAAGACCCTCAACTAGATGGATTAACATTGACTGCAACAATGGGCTTAAACATTAAAAAGTTCATGTGCCTGGCACAGTGTCATCTGGGAGTGTTTTTTCCCTGCTGTATATAGGATCACTATGAGTCAGACCCAACTTGATGGCACTTAACAATAATAGCAAGTGGTGAGTCAAGATGGTTCTGAGAGGCTGGGGGGATATGGAAGGAATTTTAGAAATCTGAGATCCCTGTGAGGTTGAAGACCAGATCATGTTCACAGTAGAGACACACATGCAGATAGCAAATAATTTTCAGAATATTTTTTTCAGAGTAGTTTTTTGCTTATCCTTTTAAGAATAGAACATTTTAGAATTAGCAAAAGTGCTTCAATGTGTCCATGACCAGGAACACGAAAGCTAAAATAGAGTAGAGGATGGAATAGTAACAGACTATGAGAAATTTAAGATAAAAAAAAATGGAGGCCACCATTTGAGTCCTAGAACTGAGAATACCATAATCTAGACCTAACATTTTCTCTGCAAAAGAGAAGTCACTAAAGGTCAGTAGTAACAAATACAATGTGGAGTTCAAGGTGGTCCTCCATATCAAAGGAGGAAAGTTTCAATGTAAGCATTGTGTGGGAAGAGTTAGGAAGAAGTACTGAGGAAAATTAGGATGCTAATTTTTTTAAACTGGAGTCATGTAGGGTGAACTCCTCCATTCTGGAAAATTCTGGAGAATCAGCATTCTCAGGAAGGGACCAGGATCTGTTTATAGCAAGAAAAGGGAGGGGGACTTTCAATGATGTGGTGAAGGTAGACTTTTTCAAATAAAAATCTTATCCTACAATAGAATAAATGCTTTGGATTACATGATAAAAAGGTTTAGGAGAAGTGAGATTGGGTAAAGAAAAGGAAGTAAACTTTAGCTTGAGAATTGTCATGCTTTGAATGTGAAATGTCCTCCACAGGCTCATTGTCCATAGCTTGGTGGCACTATTTTGGGAGGTCTTGAACACGTTAGAGGTTGGGACCTACCTGGAGAAGTTAGGCATGTCCTTGCCAGCCCCATGTTGCCCAGCACTGCCCCTAGCTTCCTGTCTGTCATGAGATAGGCAGCTCCTGCCATGTGCTCCCATATCATGATGTCCTGCTTCACCATGGGCCAAGAATCACCAGACCAGGGCTGTGGACTAAAACCATAAACCCAAATAAATCTTTCCTTCCTTAAGTTGTTCTTTCAGGGACTTTGTCACAGTGATGAGTAATCTAACACAAGAAGAAAATCTCAGGAAAAGACAAAGGATTAGAAAGGTTCACATTTGCGGCCATGGCCAAGACATGATTTTTTTAGCAACTGGACTAATAACTGATTGGAGGATTATCTCATGCTATGATTTGAGTCCTACTTGTCCCCCAAAGGTCATATGTTTAAATTCTTGGTCTCCAATTAGTGCTGCTGTTTGTGGAGACTGGAATTTTGAGATGTGGGACCTAGCTTGAAGTTGGTCACTGGGTGGCAGACTTTTGGAAGTTTTACCCGGAGGCCTGTTTGCCATAAGCTCTCTCTGCTTCCTGATGATGCCGGATGTGAAGTCCTCTGCCACAGGCCCTCATGCTGGCTTCTCTGGCACGACTCCCTGCCATTATGGACTCAGATCCTCTCACTGAGAGCCAAAATGGGCTCATCATTCCTCATCAAATTGGTCTTGTAGGTAGGTATCTTGCCACAGAAGTGCCCAAGGTGACTAGTATCCCAGAAATACTCTGATGGGTAGGGTATGGTGGTGGCATTATCTCGAGGTGCTTTGGACACAAATGGTGAGGCCAGTCGGAGTTTTGATTTTTCTCTGTGATCAGAGCCCAAGTGGTCACAGTTGTAATAGAGTTGGCAGAAAGCCTAGTGATTAGCTTCCTATCTTATAGACACTGATGTGAATCAAGCAGATCCCAGAGACCCAGCTGTTTTTTTTTTTTTTTTTTTTGTAAATAAATATGTTTAGCTGGATGTGGTAGCACACAACTGCAATCAATAACTTGGGAGGCAGAGGCAGGAAGATTTCAAGTTTGATGCTAGAGGAGGCCAGCATAGCTTAGCAGGACACTGTCCCAAAATAAAAAGTAAAACATGGGCTTGAGGTGCAGCCCAGGGTAGAGCACTTGCAAAGCATGTGTGAGACTCTGAGTTCAACACCTAGTACTGAAAAAAATGTGTGTGTGTGTGTGGGGGGGGTGCCAATGGACATAACAAGTTCTGTACTGGCTAAAGATTGCCAGAGATGCTTCTACAAAGATAACAAATGCTGCTTATCTTCCGTTAAAATGCTCAGTCTTATGCAGAGGTTATGACTGTAGCCAAGTCATGACTAACTTGTAAGAGCTTAGGCACAGATTTATGCTCAATGGATTGTCCTCAGAAGTAAAACCAAACAGGAAAAGAAAGCTATTGCTGAATTGATATTATGAAATATAATTGAGAGGAGCTCTAGATTTTTGTATATTAAAAAACCTTAAAAGTGCATATGTTTTGCTTTTCCCTCTAATTTTGAGATTCATATATATCTTTTATACTGATGATTCATAGATTTGTGTCTATAAATTGAAAAAAAATGCTTATTTTTTGAACCTTTCTCATACAGGTTAAGATCATATTGTCCATAGTACCCACACACTGAGTGCTCATATTCACAGGCGATGGTGATGTTAGATGCTGTGGAGTTGGGTCAGACTCATAGCAACTCTATGTATGACAGAACAATATTGTTCAATGCCTGGCACTATTGTCAGTGCTTGTTTGGTATTCACAGTGTTTTTGATGGCTGATTGTTATAGGACTGTGCTGCTGGGTCCATTTCCCAAGTCTGTTGCACCTGATATTCCCAGGTGGTTTTCTGTCCAAGTACTAACCAGGCTTGATCCTGCTTAGCTTCCTAGATGTGACAAGAATGGATGCCAGGGTATTGTGGCTATAGAACATATTCACAGATACATAAGGTTTGGATGTTTTTGCTTGTTTCTGCTCAATACTCATTATATTTTCTTTATTTTTTATTCAAGATCATTTGTTTATGGTGGGGTATTCCATTCTTGTTATTATGTTAAAATCATGAAATTAAAATAATTTTCCTTGGGATAAAACTTTATATTAGTTTAGCATGGAGTTGTTTATTTTGTCCAGCTTTTTATTAGAGCATATTAATTGTAAGAAGGAGTTTCATTATAACATTCCCATACATTCATATACTCTACTTTGATCACGTTCACCCAATCTATTAGTTTACTTTTAATTTTCTCTCCTGTCCACTTTGCCCTTTCTCTTTCCCTTTCTATGGCCCTAATAAGTCCATCTTTTACTTTAATGTCTTTTTTTCATGCTAGATTCCACATAAAAGGGAAAACACGCAATACTTGTCTTTGTGGGATTGACTTATTTTACTTAACACAATCATCTCCTCCTTTCTGCAAAGGACATATTTTCATTCTTCTTGATGGTTGAATAAAATTCCACTATGTTATTATACTATATTTTTATCCATTCATCTTCTGATGGACACCGAAGTTGGTTCCATTGTTTGGCTATTATGAACAGTGCCCCCGTAAATATGGGTGTGTGGGTACCTCTATAGTAAGCTGACTTTGAGTTTCTTGGATGTGTGCCCAGGGATGGTATAGCCGGATCATATGGCAGTATTTTAAGAATATAATACATGAAATATGCCACTATAGCTCTCATTTCTGGTGCCTTTATTAATGTTTCATGACTAGTTTTACTTAGTACCGATCCATTCCTTCTATTACCCTTCCCAATGTAAGAATAACAAATGCAAGGAAAGAATGAAAGATGAAATGAATGAGGACTTACTTTTCAGTATCTTAGAAAGGACTTTTGGCTTCTTATTTAAACTGACATTTCCAATATTACATTGAGCTATTATAGCTTACTAACTTATCAATTCAGTGTATTAAACATGGTTGAACATTGACTGAGCACCAAGTCATTGTACCATGAGTTATAGCAAGACAAATAAGACATGGATATAGTAGTTAAGAAGTTCACTATCTAGTGGTGGAGAAACAACTCAGTGATACTTGGCGATGCAAAATTTTCTGAGAGTGCTCAAATGGGGAGAATTCAAATTTTATCTGGGGAAGTTTCATAAAGTGGGTGAGGTTAGAACTACCACATATACATCACCCTGCTTGCTGTATGATGTTCATTTTTAAATTGCCAACCCAATCCAAGCCATTGGGCCACTTACAAAACAAAGGCCCATATCACATTAAGCACCAAGAGCTGGGTGCCCTGGGCTGATGTCACACTGGTTGGGCCCTGTTGTTACATTCTGTGGAATTTGGTCTGACTCACAGGGTTTTCACTGGATGTTTGTTTCGAGATTGCTTCCAGAGTGGTTACCTTGTCCTTCTCCTGTTTTTGTGGTTCTGGGGATTGAACTATGGTCCTAAGGCTTAAGTATGGAGCAGCACTCTACCAGCTGAGCTCAACACTGGGTCTGCTCTAGTTTGAATAAAACTAGGAGAAACAGACACCTGCTTTCTCCTTTTCCTTCTTTCTTCTCTGCTTCTTGCCCTTTTTTACTTCTTTCTCTAGCAACCACTTACACCCCTGTCTCTTTTCTCAGGCCTGCATTCTTCTCTATGTAAGGTATTTTTACTTTGAGAAGCCTGCTTAACTCTGTTCTGTCTGACTTTAACCTTCCCTGGGAAATAAAAATATCCTTATGCAGATTCACCCAGGGAGCCCAGTTTATTTTAAATTCCTTTGCAAGTTTATCTAAGCCTCTCCAGGTGTCTCAGTCTTCTCTGTAATTATTTCTTAATGGTGTACTATCTTTAATAAACCTATCCTATACTCTCTACTGTAACTTCTGTGTTGGGTACAAATTCATTTATATGCTTGGTGCAACAGTAGCTGTAATTTACTCCTTGGCTGATGTTTCCCAGAGTCAAGTGTGGCTCTTCTATGAGTATAGAAGTACTGATTACTAGCAAAAGTGATTATTAGCTAAGTTTTCTGAAAGAATTCCTTTTAAGATATAGGTCAGGTAATATTGAGGTAGTTGAGTTGTTGGTGATGAAAGGAGCTTGGGACAGGCATCAGTTTAGGAAGAAAAATGCAAAGAGAGATGGTCAGAGGAAATATTCCTCAGATCTGTGTTGCTAATGGAAGGGTTTGCTCCATTCCATGACATAATTGGTTTAAAGCCTTTCTGCTATTTGCCATCAAAAGTGTCACTTAACAATCTTGAGCTTTAAGAGCAATTTATCTTTACTAGGTTAATTTGTACTCTATCATTCCAAGCAGAAAATATAACTCTTCCCAAAGCTTGTCTTAGAAAAAAGAGCATGGCCAGCTAACACATATAAGCTAATATATGTAAAATGATATGATTAAAAAAATAGAATGTTGGTTTGGGGTCATATTGTAGACATGTTTGAAGCAATTTATTCTTTACGCAACAGAGTCACTGTTTCATTTACATCCTTTGTAGCAAATAGGAGTAGAAATACAGAGAGCGTGTGCCTTAGTTTGTTTGAAAGTTCAACTTTATCTTTGTGGTCTGATGACATTAGTAGCAGCCTCTTTCATTCTCAAAGTGATTCAGTATAGAGGATTAATTATATGGCCAATTTAGTTAGAATACTTCCCTTTGGGAGCCCGTTCATTTTTGCTTTGCATTTGCCTGTGAATCATTCCTTTTAAAATGTCTGTAAGTATTATCCACATAAAACCACATAGATTGATGTCAATATGAAGAGACAGATTTCCAAAATGCTTGCTGTTTGGTTCCAACTCCTCTGATGCAGGTACTGAAAATTCTTAATTTTACTGTACATACTAGCTCCTAGGCAGTTTCACAAATAGAAATTAGTCAAATTAGGGCAATAAATGGCACTAGGAGTTACTCCTATAAGCCTTTGCAATACAAATACAATTTGCAGAATAAATATTTTTTCTGCTGCTGATAAAGTTGTAATTGATAAAGGGAAGAAGTGTATTTTTGTTAACAATTAGAATTTACAGTCTTTAAATAAGTACACTGAAGTGTTGGTGACCCACAGCTGAATGGCAGTAGACTTTGATGTCATAGCTCCTAAAATATGTAGTAAATAATCCCCTCTCTCATCATGTAACTTCCTTGGTCTGGTCAGAACCATCCTTTTGTTATGCAAATGGCCTATTTAAAGATAACATGTATAATAAGGAAAGTAATGGAAGGTCATTTCTAAGACTGGACAGATGGATGAAAAATTCCAGAGTGCTATGCCAAGCACCTGGCATTATTTGAATGACAGCTGATGATTAGAATCATAAAGAAGAATTTGTCTTATCACAGGTGACAGTGTGGCTAATTGAAGAGGTTGCTTATTACGGAATTGGTCAGTTTCCATTCAGCTACATTTAGGATCCAAGGGCTGCAGAAAATGAATACACAGCACACCATGTTTTCTTAAGGGAACTAAATGAAGGTGGGAGGAAGAGGGAGGAAGTCTTGCTGAGGGTGTAACGACTCACAGCGGGCTTGAGATCTGTGCTGCTGAGAAGATGCTCACAGCACAGTTTCAAAGTTGCAGAGGAAATAAGAGATAGCAGACCTTTAAGATAAATTTTTTATGTTACTTTCTAACTACACTCGACCACAGCTTCTTTTGGAAACACAAAAACTCTTTAGATTTGGGCCTGATTGTGATATGTATCACTGTTTCTAGATAATAATATGCCACCAGGCATCTTGGCTGAATGTTTTAAAAACACCACGGCACAGACTGTAAGTATCTGGGCCGCAATTAGAATAAGCAGAGATTTCACGTCTTTCAGAGGGGTTTGCCGAAGGCTTTCCAAGCTGCACATGCTGTTGCTTTGCCTCTCCTTTATGCTTTATTGAATCTATTAGAAGACAAACACATCTCTCAAGCGTCAGACTTCTTGCTGACAACACCTGTCAGCTTGTCACTCTACTTCAGAGAAGGAGAAAGATACTGTAAGGCACTATTTGACAGAATTAGACAGAAAATAGGAAGAAACAGATCTGAGATAATTATTCTCACAAAAGGAATCATACGACTATTTTTATTTAAAAATAAATTCAAGGAACTACTCAGGAAGTTAAGATTAGAATGGTTTTCCCATAAATACTGATCAGTGATGTTAGAAATCATGACAGATCTTCAAATAAAGCTAAGAAACTTAGAAAAAATCAGATGGTTTGAATCAATAACTGAGTATATATTATTCAAAATCCATTTATATTAATAGGCAAATTTTCTCACAAGTTTTTGTAAGACTAGAATATTAAATATTACCTTGTGAAAACAAGCTTTAGAGAAATAATCAACTTCAGAAATGGTTTAAAAATCTTATATAGTAATCTTATATAGTAACTTAAAGCTTAGTAATAGTGCTGAGGTTTTGCTCAGTTGGTACAGTGCTGCTCTGTACTCTTTGAGGACTTCAGTTCGATCCTCAGCAACTTACATAATAGGAGAAGGATATGGCCATCCACTCCTGAGGCAATCCTGAAACAATCACCCATTGAAAACCCTATGAGGACCGCTATGTGTCAGAACTGACTCAGTGGCAAATAACGGTAACAACTACAAATAATAGATGTTTTCCAGAGTGACTATGAAATGTTTTTTAGAAATTCTTTTTCAATTGTTTAACTTTTATTCGGTAAAGAGTAATACCAAATGTTGTATAGCATATTTTTATTACTTGTAAATAATAATGAGGTTTAAAAGTGTGTAGCTGTGTGCCCTCTTCTTTGTTTTTACAGCTATTTTCCTTAAAAGCAACCCCTCATTTGGTCAGTAGCTATAATGCCAGACACGTACTCTGGCACAAAAACACAGATATTTTAAAACTTTTGATTCTTTTCTTTTGTTTTTCTGGTCTCTGTTTTACCTTTTATGAAATTTTTTAGATAGGCAGGAGGCAGATATAAAAAGTAATTCCACCTCTCTGAGTCATGGTAGAATGAGTGAGCATAATAGGCCTTCTCGCTTAAAACTTTGACAAAGTTTTCTGTTCTTCTTTATCACATTGTTTTTTGGACGATAAAAAGGTCCATCGTGGCCTTGACAAGGAAAAATGTAAATTAATGAAAATGAGCTGAAAACAACTGTACAGTGCAATCTTTTTTGATATGATCATAAGGAGAATGTTTCTTGTGGAGCTATTCCTATTACCTGTGGTTTTATTATTGATTATGAAGATATCCACTACAAAATGAATGAGCTGTGTCTGCTAGGTATATGGGAATCCTGTGAAAGTCATTTCCATTTCCATATAGCTACTATTTTCAAGAGCAGACAATAAAGCGTAACCTGTATCATTAGATTTGATTTGCCAGACTCTTAAATTGAGTGTTTAGGAATTTTTACTTAAAATGAATGTTATTTTATTTAAGTTTATGAAATAATATTTTCTACGATTTGAGATGCTTTTCATTTGAGTATCTTTATATGACTTTGTATGTGTATTCATCTCTAGATCTATATCAACTTTCAAAGTTTCTTCAGTTTTTGTTGTAGAGGGAGTTTCTGCAAAATCATAATCATTATCAACATCATCAGTATTTTTAAAGTTCCTTTAGGGTACTCTTGTTGTTGTTAGGTGCCGTCGAGTCAAGTCCGACTCATAGCGACCATATGTACAGAAGATCGAAACACTTGCCGATTGTGTGCAGGCAAACGATCTTATTTATGTTTAAGCTCATTGTTGCAGACACTGTGTCAATCCATCTGGTGGAGGGTTTTCCTCTTTTGTGTTGACCTGCCACTCTCCCAAACATGATGTCCT
>VMDO01026416.1:0-17622 GCA_007922755.1 Pedetes capensis | reverse complement strand
CCTAAAAGAACCCTACCATCCACAGAGGGCCGCGCAGAGGGCTCATAGGCCCGGCACTCATCAATAATCTCCCGCAGCTCTGATGGGCAGTGTTCACCCACGGGCTCCTGCTGCCGGTCCATAGCCACTCGCTTGCGGATCTTCATTGAGTCACAGCCTGGCAAGGAAATGATAGGACAGGAGTCTTAAAAGATTGATCTGGCATTCACACATCTCTCTGGATGCTGATGGCTGGCATTGGAATAAGGGACTTTACATATGGAGTAAACAAGAGTTTACAATGACTGCACTGACCAGCCCAGACAGTTTCCACACCGGAGAACTAAGGGCCCAGGGCAGCACAGATGGGGAATTTCTGGTCTCTTGGAAGGCAACCCAACCCCAACCCCAGCAGAATCAGCCTTCATGCACTTCACCTTCAAATGGGATCTTCCCAGTGGCGATTTCCCAGAGGACGATTCCCAAGCTAAAAGAAAACCAAGAAGCTGAGCACCATAACAAGTTCTTTGCCCCATGCCTTCTAATCATTTCTAGAAACTCAGTGAATTTTCTGACTACCACCCAATTATGTTCAATAGAATTAAGGTGGTCTTCTGAGGAGGAGGTTGACTTGGACTTTCCTATCCTGTTTGTCTGCACAAGAACACGAACCTACCTGTATACTTCAGCTTCCATGTCATATTTATGATACACATTTGCCAGTCCCTGAGGTGAGATATATGCTGTTGAACTGACTCTTTTTGCTTTCTTTTCCTTAGGTTCTCGGCTGATGGAAGTCTGTGTTTTGCTCAACTCAAATCCTGCAAGCTAGATAGAAAGATGGATTAGAGGCACAAAGAAGCAGGAAGGTCTTGAGTGGAGGGATAGAGGGCAGGGAGTTGGTGTGACACATGATTGTTAGGGTGTGGCCTTTTCCCTTAGGGATTTATTTCTAAGGGTGTGCCAGGCATAGTGGCTCATGCCTGTATCCCAGGGACTTCAGAGGCGGAGGCAGGAGGATTGCAGATTTGATGCCAGAGGCAGCCCGCATAACTTAGTGAGACCCTTTCTCAATTTAAAAAGTAAAAGTGGGGCTAAGGGTACAGCTCAGTAGCAGAGCACTTGCAAAGTATGTCCGAGGCCCTAGGTTCCACCCCACCAAATACCACAAAAAACAAAAACAAAAACAAAAATAAAACAAGAGTATCTTCTGACTGTATGGCTACTCTACTGGTTGACATCAAAAGTTCAATTTACCATAGTGCACCAACCAAGAAAAACACTGAGAGAATTCTTCTGAATAGAATGGAGATGATGGCAGTGAGGATTAGTTGAGATACTGGTTATAAAGCCCATGTAAGACTTGGTAACTTGTAGCTGTTGCTAATAACACTGTGTTAGACCCAGGGGTTTTGCAGGAGAGGACTCACCGCCACTCAGTGAGGGTGGAGAGGGTGCTTTGAGCCACCACACAGCTTGCTTACTCTCAGAGGCAGAGAGAAAAATGATGTGAGGATCCCACTTTGTTCTATCTGATCCCGCAGGATTTTAGATGAAAAGTGTAAGCTATCTTTGTCAACCCTGCATGGTCACATGGTATTCTGAAAAGCCAAAGCATGCTGGGAATGGTGGTGCACGTCTGTAATCTCAGTGACTCAGGAGGTGATGGTACGAGGATCACAAGTTTGAGGCTAGAGGCAGCTGGTGTAATTTAGCGAGATCCTGTCTCAAAAATACAAAGTAAAAAATGGCCTGGGGATATGGCTCAGTGGTTAAGTGCTTGCAAAAAGTGTACGTGAGGCCCTGGGTTCAGCTCCTCAGTAGTGGGGGGAAAAAAGAAGAAGAAAAAAAGAAGCCATATCACAATTAATAGGACTTTATGTCATTGCTCCATGTACAACCTGCCCATTAGCATCATTGGGGTGCAGAAGGCTGCCAGCCCCAAACTCAGCCAGGTACTCAAATCTAGGGGCAACATTAAGAAAGAATAAGATATTTAGATGGGGGAAAAGCATCTGAAAAGTGCAAAAATGCTGTCTTCTGTTAATGGATGGCTGTCTCTGAGAGCCGTAAGTTTGGAAGAAAGAAAACCATCTATGGATGACAAGTAATACATTCTTCTAGATTTTGGGAATTGTGGACAATGAGTTCACAGAACCCTTTCTTCTTCTGAGCAAATGAAGTAAGTTATGGCAGCTTTTCAGTTAACATTTTGGCCCTGTTCCCTTAAGAACCTGATAAAGGTGGATTATTACCTATGCTCTTTAGTAACACTGCTGATGATAAAAAAAAAAAAAAAGAAAAAAAGAAAAAGAAAAAAGAAAAGAAAAGAAACAGCTGCTGAGTGGCAAGTTGCTTCTGTGTGGGAGTTGGTGGGCAGGGGACTATAAATAGCTCATAGGCATGCCAGGGCTTTGTAACAACTCTTATAAATGGGAATTGACTTGTTCCTTGTAGGGACATTGGAATGTATGTCTGTGGAGTTGTATTAAATAAAGATACTGACTTCTGTCAGTCATGGGACTTCTAAGCCTGGATGGCTCCATACCCATCTGATAGGAGCCTCTTTCTGCAGCAACTACGTGGGGACAAAGACCGTATCTCCATGATGACCATGGGGACTCCCACTGGAGGGAAGGCTTTGATGCTGCCGGCCACCTGTTTCCTGCTGGAGATCCTTCTAAGTAAGCCTGAATGCCAAGTGCAGCTCCTGACAGTCCGGTGAGTCCAAATGCCTAGTGGAACCTAAGAATACCCCTTGGTGGGTGCTGGAGGGATGCAGAAGTGGTGTCCAGAGATCTAAAGGGAAATGACGCTAAGGGCACCGCTGCCCAAATTGTGGTGAGGGAAGGAAAGCATCAGAGTGAGAGACCAGGGTGGACTCGGCCTGTGGTAGGCACACAGAAAGCTGCACAAGGAGGGGTGAACTGAGCTCAATTCTAAAATTAAGGAGAGAAGCCAGCAGGCACAGCTTTCTTAGATACTTGTGATCCTCTCCTAGCACCAGTCACACAGGTTGGGCGAACCCAAAGAGCCCTGGTGGGTGTGCTCACCTTTACTTGGTAGTCTCCAGTCACCAGGAAGCTTGAACTGCTGATGTTTCTGTGGAGCTCAGGTGCTTCCGAATGGTGTAGCCTGGCACAACCAAAGGCACAGATAGTTATTCCGGGGATAATGAGGCTGGCCAGCGGAGTTATCCATGGAGAGCCTGGAAATCGGGATTTGAGTATATCACAGAACTAAGATGCGTTGTACAGGCCAGGGGGACAGCCCTTGGGGAATAGGTGCAATCTGGCACCAGGGGAAACTTAGGTAGAGAAGGATGAAGGAGGGTCTATGGTGCTTTGCCTGGGAAGCACTGGGCAGACCAAAGCACTCAGAGGCACAGTTGCCTGGCTGAATCAGGCCTCGGACCCTTCTGGTTACAACTGAAAGTAAAGCTGGGGTTTTTACCAATTTACAGAAAGTGCTTTGGATTAACTGAGCCTCTCACCCCAGTTTGGGTGGTTTGTCTTAGTGTCTTCCTTGGGTCAGGTTCTTCCAGAAGGAGGTCATGAGCCAAGGATTTGGGGATATGTGACTTATTGAGATGGTGGCCCCGGCAGAAGCTGGGAAGGAAGGAGAGGAAGCAGGACAGGGAAGGAGAAGAAATCAGCCAAGGTGCATGATTTCAGGTGCAGTCCCAGCACAGCTTACCTACAGGGACCTCTGGGTCATAAGTACACCTGAGGGTCTGTCCCACAGGAGGCAAAGGAGCTGGATGGACTCTTGCACTCACACCAGTCAGTCTACGCCTATGGACTGGGGTGGCTGGGAATAAAACTCCTGGCCCCTTTCAGCTCTCTCCAAAGGTAAAGGGGCTTTGGAGCCCACAGACAATCTCTGAAGATGGCAGCCTTGTTCGTTTAGCAGCAAAGTATGTTGAGTAAAGGACGGGGACACAGAGCTGGTAAAGCCCCGGGGGCATTTGGATGGGACATTAACAGTATAGGGATGCTCCCTACAGCATCCAAAATTACTTCTCATAAAATTCCCTCATTTGAGAGCTAGGCATGGTGGCACACGCCTGTAATCCCAGTGGCTTGGGAGGCAGAGGCAGGAGGATCACAAGTTTGAGACCTGAGGCAGTCTGTGAAATTTCATGAGACCCAGTCTCAAAAAATTAAAAAAATGGGCTGGGAATGCAGCTCAGTGGTCCAGCACTTGCAAAGTATGCAGGCGCGAGGCCCTGGGTTCAACCCCCAGTACCAAAAAATAAAAATAAAAAAAAATAAAAAATCCCTCATTTCAGGAGTCTAGAAAAAATTAATTCCATGATTTCAAATAAATAGCTAAGAGTATTTATAAAGGTATGGGATATAGCAATATGCAAGATGACATAGAAAGAAAGTTCTCCTCCTTTAATTCATTCTAATGTTTCTGATTACATCAAGGAATAAGTCTCAGTTTGGTGTTGGATGTACTTAACACCTCTTTAGGTTAGTCTGTTCGTTCGTTCGTTTTCTTTCTTTCTTTCTTCCTTCCTTCCTTCCTTCCTTCCTTCCTTTCTTTCTTTTTTTCTTCTTGCCTACCTGCCTGCCTGCCTGCCTGCCTTCCACCTTTCCTTCTTTCGATACAGGGTCTAACTCTATAGCCCAGGCTGGTCTGGAACTCACTATGTAGCCCAGACTGGCCTCAAACTTTTGATTCTCCTGTCTCTGCCTCCTGAGTGCTGGCATTACTGGTGTGTGCTACCATGCTTGGCTTACTAGCTCCTTTGTTCAAAGAGGATGTGGATCTGAATTACACAGCTTCAGGCAGGCAGCCTCATCCAGCCAAGACTGACTTGCATTATTTTGGTTTCATCTCTGGTCACCTATTTGTGGCAAGTAACACTGGCTTGTGATTTATGAGAGTGACAGAAAGTGTTCTTTTTATTTTTTTCTTTCTTAAATTTTATTTAGATTTTACAAAAGCAAGTCTGTTTATAGGAAAACATTAAGCAAATAATATTAATGGTGTTGTGGATAGGGAAAAACCCTGTTGGTGGTTTGTGAGAGACTGATCTTTTCAAATCCATGAATTATAGGTACTATGGACTCTGCATGCAAATGTAGGTAGCGCTCCCAGATAAAATACAAGATACCCAGTTCAGTTTGAGTTCTGGAAAAGATATATATATATATATATGTATATATATATATATATATATTTATTTATTTATTATTATTATTATTAATTTTTTTTTTGCAGTACTAGGGGTTGAACTCAGGGCCTCGTGCCTGCATGCTTTGCAAGTGCTGGACCACTGAGCTGCGCCCCCAGCCCATTTTTTGAGGCAGGGTCTCGCTAAATTACACAGACTGCCTCTGGTCTCGAACTTCCGATCCTTCCACCTCCACCTCCTGAGCTGCTGGGATTACAGGCATGTACCACCACACCCAGCGCAAGCAATAGATTTTTAAAACACAAGTATAGGCCAAAATTGCATGGGATACAGTTATACTGAAGGAAAATACTTGTTGTTTATATGAAATTTGGTATATCTGAAAATCAGTGTGTTCTATGGAATATCTAGCACATACTTACACTAAATTTTTATTCATATAATTATATGAAGTTCAAATTTAATTGGCTATGTATATTTTTACTTGCTAACTCTGGCAACCATAAGAGTAGGGTCTATTTAATACCATAAGTGCTTCCTGGACAGTAAATCTAACCTGCAGTTCTGGAAGCTGATGCTTACTGGGTTATGCCTCCCATTCTCCTCCTATCTAAGGGGCTGGAATCAGAGTTAACAGTGAAATGATGGGTGGAAGGGAGACTTGGGGCTGCCAGCCTGTTTTCCCATTATCCCTAGGATGCTCAGTAGTACAGCCAGACTCATCCAGTTTTTCCTGGTATCCTTTCACCGCATCTAGTACCTATACTGGGAAAAGGATGTGGCAATACACTCCTGAAGAATCTCCAAATAATCAGCCATTGAAAACCCTATGAGTGGCAGAGAAACACTGACAATAGTGCTGGGCATGGTACACTATTGGGGAGTGTTTCGTTCTGTTGTACATAGGGTCACTATGAGTTGCACCTGACTCGATGACACCTAACAACAACAACAACAGCAACAACAAGTACCTGTACAAGCCTCTGGTTGCCCCCAGGACCAGGAGGATGCGCACACCGAAGGTAAGGTCCTTTTCCTTATCCAACAGTTCCCTCAGTGTCCCGAGTTCACAGTACTCCGTGATGATGGAGAATTGAGGCGGACTCACTGATGGAGAAGAGGCAGATACCATGAAGACCCAGCTCCACTCAGAGATACTACTACCTGCAGACCACCTCTCCCTTTCTCTCTAAAGAGATCTACCCAGGTCTGCTGTGAGTCCCATTCCCCCCCCCAATTCTAAAATCAAAGCTCACACAGTTTGCCCCCTAAATTCCTTCAAAGAGCCCCAGAATTCCTCCTCTTCCTGGTATTTGGCATATCCTAATTCTACATTTGAGTAGTCATTTGAGCTATGTCTTTCTCACTCAGATGGAAGCCCCAGGCAGGCTGGACGTGGGTTTTGTTTACACAGTGCTCACAGGGAGCTTAGTACATGGGTATGGAAGGAATAATGATGCACAGATGGGAGGGGCTGGTCGGGGAACTCAGATAAGAAGTCAAGATCTCTGGTCACAGGTTTGAAATGGAAGAACTGACACACAGAGGGTGAGTCAGTCACTTCAGCCATCACCCAGGAGAATAAGTGTTACTGAAAGTTTCCTTTGGACTGGGACTCTGGGCTTTGAAATTGGGTTGGCCTCAGATGGTGGAGAAACTTCCAGAGGGGATGAGTATTGCTCTGTCTTCTCTCTAGGCATCAGCAACAAAATATATGAATGGCAGGAGAGGCCATGCTATGAGAGAAAAATGCAGCCACAATAAAAAATGAAAATAAAGAAGTTGACCCATGAGGTTCTTGGTAAAAGGGCAGATTCATTAAATTTTTAGATTTGATTCATACTAACGATGATGAGAGGGAGGTGCCTTGTTTGGGTCAGGCAGCTTTATAATGTTTTATAGCAATGAAATATACCAATCACCCAGGCCAGCATCTGAACAAGCACCCCCTGGGTTCCTAAAGGACTGGCAGGAGAAGACATGGCCACATTAGCTAAAACCAACCCTTGAGTAGAGCCCTGCTTCCCTGTGAGAAAACAGGAGCTTGCATCTTGAGAAACAGAATATTTAACTTTGACAATAACCATGCTATGTAGATTTTGCCTTTTCAGCTTCTCTTAAAAAATACAACCCATTAAGTCAGGCACAGTGGTGCATACCTGTACTCTCAGTGACTTGGGAGGCTGAGGCAGGAAGATTACAAGTGCGAGGCCAGAGGCGGCCTGCACAACTTTGTGAGAACTTATATAAAATAAAAAGTAAAAAATGGGAGAATGCTTGCAAAACATGTGTGAGGCCCTGGGTTCAATCTCCAGAACTGTAAGAAAAAAAAAAAATATATATATATACAAATACATTAAAAGGTACAGTTCAAGCCTTCAAGAGCTTGACCCATCCTAGAAGCCCCCTTACCTGTTTCATCAATGCAAATGCCAAAGATACGCAGGATGTTGGGAGAATCAAATTTCTTCATGGTTCTGATCTCATTATTGAAAGTTTGCCTCACTATTCTATGAGGATGAAAGGGTAAATGAGCATTTCAGAATTGGAAAGTGCCTTACAGAACATGTCACGTAATGCGTATGTGTGTGGGGTGTGAGATATCATCGGCAGACCCCAGGGAGCACTGTCATTGGGACAAGCTTGGCTGTTGACGGCAGCATGTGGAACTCCTCAGATGAACTCAGCAGAAGAATTTGTCCCTAATTGTCCACAAAGAAAGTAATGTTGTGGTTGCTAGGTGCCATCGAGTCATGTCCAACTCATAGCAACACTCATAGGGTTTTCAATGGCTGATTGTTTTGAGATTGCCTCGGGAGTGGATTGCCACATCCTCCTCCCATTTTTGCGGTTCTGGGAATCGATCTCGGGATCTCAGATATTGCAGAGCAGCGCTCTATCAACTGTGCTAAATCCTACCCCTGAAGAAAGTAATGGGGCTTGCTAATCTCTTTTTGGTATTCCAAACAGCCAGACAGAATCGATTTTGTATGACCTAGAAGGTTTTACTAGGCAAAATTAGATGCCAGGTTTTTGATATTGTTTTAGATAGTTCATGTTTTGTTTAACAAATGTTCTGGTAGACTGTGATGTGTGTCTTTGATTAGCAAAAATAGGAAATTAAGTCTTATTTATTAAGTGAAATTTTAAAAACAAAGTTCCTTTCTGCAAATGGACCCTTGGGAATGTGGACAGGTAAATTATTAAAGAGGATCACTGGAACCACCAGTTCAGTTTAACCTGCTTATTCACACTGTGTGTAAGGTTCCAAGAGAAAAGATCTATCAGAGAATCAGAGCAGGTCCAAAACCTACATAAATCAATTGCATTTCCATGTACTCACAAGAAACAACGTGAAAATAAAATTAAGAAAATTCTTTCATTAATAATATTAGAAATAAAATAAAATATGTAAAAATAAATGTAGCCAGGCACACACCTGTAATCCCAGTGATTTAGGAGGCAGAAACAGGAGGATCACAAGTTTGAGGCCAGTGGCGGTCTGTGTAAGTTAGTGAGACTGTCTAAAGAAAAAAATGAAAAAGGGGCTGGGTGATGCAGCTCAGTGGTAGAGCACTTGCAAAGCATGCACGAGGACCTGAGTTCATCCCCCAAGTATTGCAAAAATAAGTAAGTAAGTAAATAAATAAATAAATAAATATAACAACATAAATAATTTTAACAAAAGACATACCCTGAAAGCTTCATACCTAAGCCATTATTTAAAGAAACTTAAAAAGATGTAGATAAATGGAAAGGCATCCCATTTTCTTGGATAGGAATATTTAGTATTACTAAAATAGCAACATTCTAGCCTGGCTCCCTGGCGTATGTATATCTGTAATCCCAGTGACTCAGGGGGCAGAGGCAGGAGGATGGTGAGTTGGAAGCCAGAGATAGTCTGTGCAACTTAGTGAGACACTGCCTAAAAACAAAAACAAAAACAAAAACAAAAACAAAAAAAAAAGAAAAAGAAAAGGTGCCCAGAGTGCAGTTTAGTGGTAGAGAATGTGCTTAGCATGTGTGAGGCCCTGGGTTCAAAATGGAAAAAAAAAAAAGGAGCCATGCTCTCCGAATTGATCTAGAGGTTCAATGCAAGTTCTCGTTAGATTTTTCTTTTTTTTTCTTTCTTTCTTTCTTTTTTTGTTTTTAAATAACCGAAGTGGAAAAGATCCTTTGCTGAGTTCATGGTTCAAAAGATTTAACATTTTTAAAAAGTATACTGGCCAAATTGATCAATAGATTCAACACAATGCTTATCAAAATCCCAGTTGATTTTTTAAAAAAGAAACTGACAAGCTGACCCCTAAAATTTATATGGGCATACAAGGAACTCAGGATAGCAAATTTTGAAAAAGAAGAACAAAGTTGGAGGACTCATACTTCCTAATTTCAAAATATACCTACATGTCTGCAGTAACCAAGACAGTGCCATTCTAGCATAAGAATAGACATTTAATACAATGGAATTGAATGGAGAGTCCAGAAATAAACTCATATATCTATGGCCAACTTTTTTGTGTGTGTATCTGGTGCTGGGGATCAAACCCAGGCCTCATGCTTGTTAGGCAAACGCTCTACCACTGAACTAAACACCCAGCCCAGTGGCCAATTCAATTTTGGCAAGATTGTCAAGACCACTCAATGAGGAAAGAGTAGTTTTTTCACCATATCCTTCTGGAAAGCAGATATTTGCATGCAGAACAATTAAGTTGAAAGACTACCTCACACAATACATCAAGACTAATTCAAAGTACATTCTAGACCTAAATGGAAGAACCCAAAACTATAAAGTGTGCTCTCACTCTCTCTTCTCTGTCTGTCTGTCTGTCTGTCTATCTGTCTCTCTCTCTTTCTCTCTCTCTTTTGAGACGGTTCTCATTGTGTAGCCCAGGTTAGCCTGGAATTTGCTATGTAGACCAGGCTGGCCTCAAACTTGCATCGATCCTCCTGCCTCGGCCTCCCAAGTGCTGAGATTATAGGTGTAAACCACCACACTCTGCTTCAAAACTATAAAACTTTCAGAGGAAAACACAGGAGTAAGTTTTTGTGATCTTAAGTTAGACAGTTATAGCTGAAGTATGACATGAAAAGCACAAACAACTAAAGACAGTATTAGTGTGGTATATTTCATCAAAATTTAAATATTTTTGTGCTTCAAAGGATGCATCAGAAAGTGAAAAGACAAGCTGGATACAGTGGCACACAGCTGTAATCCCAGCACTAGGGAGGCTGAGGCAGCAGGATCACAAGTTGGAGACCAGCCTAGTCTACATAGCGGGACTCAAGCTCAAACAAAACAAAACAAACAAACAAAAATCTCAGTGTGTATTTTGAGGAAATGTGTTAACACTTTCTCTGATATTTATTTAGCTAAGTCAATCAAAACAAGAAAAATCAAGAGGAAAGTGTTGCTTTCCAGACGTTGAAAATTACTACAAAGTCCTAGTATAAAAAGAAAACACACCAAAACAAAAAACAGTATATATATATATATATATATATATATATATATATATATATATATATATATATTTGCAGTATTAGGGGGCTGAACCCAGGGCCTCATGCATACTTTGCAAACACTTGACCACTGAGCTGCACCCCCAGCCTCTTTTTCATTTTTCATCATGAGACAGGATCTCACTAAGTTACACAGGCTGCTTCTGGCCTTACACCACTGATCCTCCTGCCTCTGCCTCCTAAAGTGGCTGGGATTACAAGCATGAGCCACTGCAATTGGAAAACAGTGTATTATTAATGCAGAGCCAGACAGATTGATCAGTGGAACAGATTAGAGAGATCAGAACTAGACTCATGTCTACATAGAATCTTAATATACAATAAATGTAGCACCACCCATTGAAGGGGGAAGGGCAGGTCATTTAATAGACAGTGTACAGAAAACTGACTTACCCTGGATAAAAACAAAACTAGACTCTTTATAATATCACATACAAAGGGGTATTCTAGAAGAATTAAAGCCTACATTTAAAAAATAACCTTATAAAATTAAGAGAAGAAAAAGTAGAATATCTTTAAGAACTAGCAGTTAGGGAGAGGCACTTTAAGAGCACAAATAAACCAGGCACAGTGGTGTGCATATGTACTCCCAGCGACTTGGAAGGCAGAGGCAGAAGGATCGCAAGTTTGAGACCCTATCTCAAAATAAAAAAGTAAAAAAGTAGGCTGAGGATGCAGCCCAGTGGTAGGGCATTTGCAAGGCATGCACAAGGGCCTAGGTTCAACCACGAGTACTTAGAAAGAAAGAAGGAAAGAAAGAAGGAAAGAAAGGGGGGGGGAGGGAGGGAGGAAGGAAGGAGAGAAAAATAAGGTAAGATTTTTGTACTTTTGATTCCATAAATATTAAAGATGCCTCTTTTATAATGGGCATCATGGACAAAGTTAAAACATAGATAATGTGATGGCAGAAGACCTTTGCAATATCTAAAGCTGACAAGTGATTAATTTCCATAATATACAAGGATCTTTTGCAAACGGACTGGAGAGAAACAGCAATTGTGACAGAAAAAAACGGCAGAAGATACAAATCGGGCCCGGCATGGTGGCGCACACCTGTAATCCCAGCGGCTCGAGAGGTGGAGGCAGGAGGATTGCAAGTTCGAGACCAGAGGCAGTCTGTGTAATTTAATGAGACCCTGTCTCAAAAAAAAAAAAAAAAAGTAAAAAATGGGCTGGAGAGTGCAGCTCAGTGGCACAGCACTTGCAAAGCATGCAACCGCAATGCCCTGGGTTCAACCCCTAGTATTGAATAAAAAATAAATAAATAAATAGGCGATTTATATAGAAGGAAACCCAAATAGCTAAAACATGTATAAATAAATGTTCGATTCACAATAAACAGAGAAACACAAATTAAATAACTATATCACTTTGTAGGGCTGGGATTTAGCTCAGTTGGTAGAGCGCTGCTCTGCAGTCTCTGAGGTCCGGAGTTTGATTCCCAGCACCGCAAAATGGGAGAAGGACATGGCAACCCACTCCCAAGGCAATCCCGAAACAGTCAGCCATTGAAAACCCTATGAGGGTCGCTATGAGTCGGACTTGACTCGACGGCACCTAACAACAACAACAACATCACTTTGTAAGGATGAAACAAATTAGAAAGCTGGATAACCCCAAGGGTTTGTGGAGATGTGAAATCTCGGAGTTCTCATACATTGCTGGTGGGAGTATAGGTACACACACTCCAATGTAAAATTTACCTAGTAGTACTTAGTCAATTTAATATTTGTACACCCTATGATCCATCAACTCGTCACCTGGAGACATAGCCCAGAGAAATTCTCATACAGGGCTTGAGGGTGTAGCTTAGTGGTAGAGTGCTTGCCTAGCATTCGTGAGGCCCTAGGTTCTATCTCCAGAATGATGAAAAAAATTCTCATATGGATTCATAAAGAGATACTTATGGTGACATTAATTTGATGGGAGAAAGTTGTAAGTAGCCTGGGTTCCATCACTGGAAAATATAGGTGAAATGTGGATTGGTATCATGGACCACAGTCAGAATGAAAAGGTTCCACGTTCCATGAGGCTGAGTGACTGAATTACGGAAATAGGCAACAAACATATCATATCACCATTTGTGAAAATTAAAAATGCATACACACAAGAATAAAAGTGTACATTTTACAAGAATGCATACAAATAAAACACTAGAAATATTGTCCGTGGCAGTGGCACACACCTGTAACCCCAGCGTCTCAGGAGGCAGAGGCAGGAGGATCACAAGTTTGAGAACAGAGGCAGTCTGCATAACTTAGTAAGACCCTGTCTCAAAAAGTAAAAAAAAAAAAAAAAAAAGGGCTGGGGGCACAGCTCAGTGGTCTAGCACTTGCAGAGCATGCAAGTATAAGGCCCTGGGTTCAACCTCCAGTACCGCAAAAAAAAAAAAAAAAAAGAAAGAAATATTGTCGTGGAGGGGATGGGGAACTGAGAAAAAGATTTGAAAAGAAATAAACTTTTAAAAATACATCTTTCAAGAAAAGAAAGAAGATTCTAGAATTGAGATGGAAAGGGATTTGTTCAAGAATTGGCTACTCCTTGAGCATGCAGGACAAGTCATGTACCATTTGGGACCTGGTTCCCCCACGTAAAGCAAGAGAAAATACACCTTTGTCTTTAGGGGGTTTTATACAGAATAAATATTGATACATATGTGAGAATCATACAAAACGAGTTACCCAATGCTTCCAGCCTGGGGTTTGTTGAAGACTTTTATGGTCACTGGACATTTGTGATACTCTCCTTTATAAAGTGTGCTGAATTCATTTTCCCTTAGCAGGATCCATGGGGATCCTAAAAGCTGCGTCTTCTCAATCTCCTTGATTTTATCCTCCGGGATCTCCCACATGGGTTTTGGTGGATCTGACCTCAGCCCTGGGACAGAAGGAGATAAAGAGTCCATGAGCTAAGGAAAGGTCCTGAGGAGAGTGGCATCTTCCTGATGTGAGAAGGAAGCGCTGCACCCTGAGCCACAGCTGGGCTTGGCTGGAGCTTCCAATCAACTGTGTAATCCAAGGAAGGAGGTCCTCTGCCTCTGAGTGACCTGTAGAGAGACAGCTGGAAGATTAGCAGAGGCGCATCACACATTTCCTTACCCTCCTCTTCCTGTCCGGTCTGTCTTTTCTGCCTTAATTCCTGTCTCTCTCATCTCAGAGTTCTCCCTTATACCTATTGCTACAACAGCTTAGCATTGAGCACCTAGCATCATGTCTAGTCATTCTAGATCTAATAATTAGAGACAGTTCCAGCACAGTAACTGTACTACTGTTTTGTGGGGTTTTTTTTTTTTTTTTTGGTCCTGGGGGTTGAACCCAGGGCCTCACACTTGCATGCTCTGCAAGTGCTGGACCACTGAGCTGCGCTCCCAGCCCATTTTTTTTACTTTTTGAGACAGGGTCTCGCTAAATTACGCAGACTGCCTCTGATCTCCAACTTGTGATCCTCCTGCCTCCGCCTCCCAAGTTGCTGGGATTACAGGCTTGTGCCACCGCGCCTGGCAGTAACTGCACTGCTGTTTTGTGTTCACTCTCTTTCCTCTCCCGAACTCCATCAGCAAGACATGAGCTCCCTGAAGGCAGTGGCTGTCTCTCTGTCTGAACTCACTCTGTGCACAGCCTCTAGCATAAAGCAGATTCTCACTTTTTTTGGGGGGGGGAGGGGCAGCGTTCCTGGCCATCCTGGAACTCACTATATAGACTAGGTTAGCCTCAAACTTGCATCAGTCCTCCTGCCTCAGCCTCCCAAGTGCTGGGATTACAGGCGTGCACCACCACGCCTGGCTTAGATTCCCAGTGTTGCTGAATGAATGAATGATTGCATGAGTGAGCACTTTCAATTTCATTTGAATTTCTTCTTGCACTTTCAGCAAGTGCATTAAAGCTTTGATGTTGCTATAGTTTGGATGTTAAATGTCTCCCAGAAGCTCAGAAGCATTAAAGGCTTGGTCTCCAGGGTGGTGCTCTTGGGAAGTGGAGAAATCTTTATGAGGTAGGGTCTATTGGAAGGTCTTTAGGTCATTGGGAGTGTGCCTTCAAAGGGAATTCTGGGACATTGGCCCCTTATGCTTTCTCTCTTTTTCTTCCTATCCCCGAGGTGAGTAGTTTTGCGTTACCACACACTCTTACCATGATATGCTGCCTTGCCACAGCTCAAAAACATGATCAGTTGATCATGGACTGAAACCTCTAAAACCATGAAGCAAGATATACTGTCTCTTTGTGAGATGATTATATAAGGTGCTTGTTACAGTAACAGAAAGCTTAACTAACATAGATACTATTCATATGGGAAGTTTTTAGAGTTTTGACAGGTGCTACAGGGTTTCTTGTTGGTCCCTAGGCCCCCTTCAAATGCAACTCTATGGACATAAGCCTGGGCTAGCTTAGTGAGCACACCTCAAAAAACAATGGTCTGTTTCTAGCTGTCCAATACAGAAAATGGAACAGGGCAGGGGTGGGGGAAGCTGGATTTCTTAGTAAACAGATGACTTCTGGTTTGGGAATGTTCATTGCAAAAGTGCACATGACAACTTACATAGCTTCAAGGTTTTCTTGATTTCTTTCATGTCAACTTTCAACTGGTTCAGTGAAGCTTCTATATTTTCATTACCTGCAAAGAAAGGGCAACACGTACTCAAAAATAGAAGTGCTAATTAAAACCACATGTTAATCAAAACCAAAATGCTAATTAAAACCATTGAAACATCAGATTTTTGCCCCCCATGGTATTCAGCATTCTACTTCTAAGCATACAGGAAAGGCCTTGAAATTTGGCTGTGTGCATTGCTTTGGCCAAGAAATGAAGAGATGTGTGTCATTGATTCTGCCCAAGGTTCCAACCTGGCTGCTGTGGGAGTGGGAAATTTGCATCAACATGGAAATATCATATTGCTAAAAGCATCCCTGGAGGAGGAAAGCCACCTTGGAGGGTCTCATGGACTTTGCCTGAATGAGAAATAGACCTATTTCTGACAGTGAATTGCTGTTGCTTTTTTAACTACTGCATAATCTTGTTGTTGTTGTTAGGTGCCGTCGAGTCGGTATCCGACTCATAGTGACCCTCTGTACAACAGGGGAAACACTGTTGTCAGTCCTTCTCTGCTGTTCATAGGGTTTTCAATGGCAGATTGGTTTTTGGGAGGGGGTTGCCAGGTCCTTCTCCCAAGCCTACAGCTTCTGGTGTTCCCAGGCGGTCTCCCATCCAGGTACTAACCAGGCCCGACCCTGCTTAGCTTCCGAGATCTGATGGGATCAGATGCCACAGGGCTATGGCTGCAGGCAACTGCATAATCTAATCTATCCTAATTTATAAATACTCCCCATAGCCAACCATCCCAGCTTGTCCAGAACTGGAGTCCAAGGGACACAGGATCGTTAGTACTAAAATTGGGAAAGTCTCTATTGGAAAAAATATGGAGAAACAGACAAACTCATCCATTGTTGCTAGGAGTGACAATTGTACCATGTCTGTAGAGTTTAATCTAGTAAACTATCAAAATGGAAAATCTTCAGTCTTTGAACCAGAAATTAGACCTAGTATTTTCACGAATAGGAATATCTCCTAAAGTGATTCTGAAATATATATAAAGCTACTCATTGCAAGACTATTTATAATAACAAACAATTGGCCACATCTTACATGTCCATCTCTAGGGACCTGCTTAAATACACTTGGTACATGTATGCCAAGGAATACTAGAGAACTGTATGGATATATATTGGAAAGAATATTCAAGCTTATTTAATGGGAAAAGTATGATTCAGAGCAGTGCTGGACGCAGTAGCACACACTTTTAATCCCAGTAACTCAGGAGATGGACGCAGGAGGATCACAAGTTCAAGACCAGAGGCAGCCTGTGTAACCTAGTTGAGACCTTTACTCAAAACAAAAAATAAAAAAATAAAAACTGGGCTGCACCTATAGTAGTGCACTTGCAAAGAATGTATGAGGCCCTGGGTTCATGACCTAAGTACATTAAAAAAAAAAAAATTCAGAACAGTGGGGTAGTATACTATACTGGTGATTGCGTATCAATAACAATACAACAGATCTAGTTAAATCTCCAGAAGGCTTGTGAAGAAACTGGTAGGAGGCCAGTGGCAGTGGCACATGCCTGTAATCTCAGCCACTCAGGAGGCAGAGGCAGGAGGATCACAGGTTCAAGGCCAGAGGCAGCCTGCGTAATTTAAGGAGGCCCTGTTTCCAGATAAAAAACAAGAAAAATTGGGCAGGGGGTGCAGCGCAGTGGTAGAGCACTTGCAAAATATGTGTGAGGCCCTGGGTTCAACCCCCAAATATTGAGGAAAAAAAAAAAGAAAAAAGAAAAGAAAAGATATTGGTAGATTGAGAAAGCGTCTGGGGAGGCAGCTAGGGTCCTTGAAGTTTAGGGTGAGGGAAGGATTACTTCTCATGCTGGAACCTTTTTGTACATCTTTTTTTTTTTTTTTTTCTTTTTTTTTCCCCGGTACTGGGGGTTGAACCCAGAGCCTCGCACTTGCATGCTTTGCAAGTGCTGGACCACTGAGCTGCACCCCCAGCGCATTTTATTTTATCTTATTTTATTTATTTATTTATTTATTTATTTATTTATTTATTTTGAGACAGGGTCTCGCTAAGTTACGCAGACTGCCTCTGCTCTCTAACTTGCGATTCTCCTGCTTCCGCCTCCCCAGCCGCTCTGATTACAGGCATGTGCCCAGCCTTTTTTTTTTTTTTTTTCCCTGTGCTTCGGGGTTGAGCTCAGGGCCTCACACAGACTTCGCAAATACTCTAGCAGTGAGTCACACATCACACCCCCTAGCCTATTTTCTCCTTTTCATTTGGACAGGATCTGGCTAAATTATGCAGACTGCTTCTGGCCTTGAACTCGTGATCCTTCTACCTCTGTCTCCCAAGTCACTAGGATTATAGGAGAGCGCCACCACACTGGCTCCTTTTACACCTTTCAAATTGTGCAATATGTGAATGTATTA